>JAYMSP010000724.1:0-42959 GCA_036897095.1 Plantago elongata | reverse complement strand
AAGGTGTTTGCCTGAATGATATTTGTGTGCCTTTTGGATATTGTAATGTTCTTCCTGTTAAAACATGTGTTTCGTGCATCGAGTACGCGAACAAATTCAGTCTTCAAAGTTTCTTTTTTGTGCAGTAGGGTTATGGTGATCGTTCATCTGCTCTAAATTATATTTTTGTTGCAGGATGATGTCAACAAGATTATGAAGATCCATTGGTTCTAGACAAACTAAAGATTCAAAATTTTAAAATTTTACAAGGATAGTATATACTCGGTAAATTCCGCTTACTATTCAGTTGTTGCCTTCACGTAGAAGAAATTGTTGGAGCAAAGATGCTCTGCACCTGCTCTAGTGAACAAGAATTTGGTATGTATTGCAGAATCTGAAAGTTCTGAATAAGATTATACATTCCAAGTGGTGTCTTTTTGCTAAATCTTTGCCTACAAGGTTCGAGCTGCTTAGAAGACGTTTGAGGAGGGTGATACATGCCAAGTTTGTAATCATGAGGTAGATGATGAGTTGCATCTTTCCGGGAACATGTCTGATTTTCAATTTCCTTGGTTTACTATAGGACCATAAGTTTTAGTTGCAACTGAAAGTTCATGAGAAAGTTGATTTTTACCTGATGGAATCAGTTATTTTTGTTAAGCACAATATACATGTTTCTTTTGGTCAAATATGTATGAACCTGTTGGTGGTCAACCATTTATATGAGTATCAGGTTGCATTAAAGGCTAATGTTGTGCATCTCTTCCAGACAATGGTGGGGTGTGTGTGTGGAGGATAAGTACACGATAATTGGGGACTATCTGAGTTATAGAGGAAAAACTTCATCTCAATTTCTCTCCGGCTTTGATAGAAGCATCAGCAACTAGATGGGCATTAGCTTTGGAAATGGGCTATATGCAAGCTATACTGGAAACTGGAAAGTATTGCTAACAAGTAATAAAATACACCAGGCCTTAAATCTAGCTCACCTACCTCAGGTGATCTACTATGCATAGTTGCATACATTAGGAAATTCTTGTCAAGATCAAGATCTGACTTAATGAGCCATCAGTTTGAAAACATGAATTGTAATTTGGCATTTTGTTGTTGGCTTTTGTTGAAATATCTTAGTTTGATAAATGCCTAGAACTTGATTTTTATAATATGCAAATCATATTATCAAACACACAATTTAATTAAAAGATTTTAGTATTTTATTAAAAAGGTTATCAGTGTTATTATGAAAGTATTTATATTTTTAATTAGACATATTTCTATATATGAAACACACTAATATATATAGTATAGACCTTTTGATTAATTTATATTAATATTTTTTTAACAATATGCTGTGAAATTAGTAAAGATTACAAAATATATGAAGTGGTGGTTACATGTAAAAGGAGTCTTAGGAGAT
The DNA here is from genome assembly GCA_036897095.1 of Plantago elongata. Classification (NCBI taxonomy): domain Eukaryota; kingdom Viridiplantae; phylum Streptophyta; class Magnoliopsida; order Lamiales; family Plantaginaceae; genus Plantago; species Plantago elongata. The sequence goes on along the minus strand of JAYMSP010000724.1, from coordinate 41,563 downwards.
AAAAAAAGTTATACTACAAGCCTGCCTTCAAGTTCTTTGAGCAATTTTAAAGCATTTTAGGTATTCAAATGAAAAGGGATACATTTCGAAGGTTTTGATTTGATGATACATTAATTTGTCTCAAATATAATGTGCAAAATCAAAATCAGTTAAAATAGTTTCTCCAGAAATAGAAATTTATCAAATCTTATCAAATTCATGTACTTGAAGTTCATGGTTACGAGATAAGATATATAGTGTGAAGTGAAATAACTATACTATACAATAAAAACTCTATACAGTCATATTGTCGGTACCGGTGAAAAATATTACTATAGAGAGTTTATTTATCAATAAATCTTTTTCTAAAGCGTTTATATACAAATTGGGACAGTAAATTTTTATAATTTTAATGATTTTATTGACTTATGGAGTATTCTTATAGGGAATTTCTATTGTATATGTTTTCTTGTTGTATATAATAGATCAAATCAATTGAATTTGGTAAAGATTTATTTCTGTTGTAATCAACTTTAAATTTATTTAGTTTATTTTAAGATAGTAATTGAAAATGTTAAAATAAAATCTTCTTTAATGAGCACTTCGCTTGCGAGGTGATTCAACCCTAGTTTATATTAATAATTCAAAGAGTGAGAAAATTGAACTCGGGGTAAGAAATAAAGAAAAGATGATGGGTTCGTCCAAAATGATGTAAAATTTTTGCAAATATTGTGGAGGGTTAAAAATGACCCAAAGTACGTACTCTGTATGATAGACTTCTTTATTATTCATTTGATATTGGACTTTGAATTATAGTTGTCACGTGTTTTATAGTGTGTTGTTACGCTGTCATAACATGTTTTTTGACCCATGCATGAAAGCACGAGAGTGCTTCGCCTGGATGAGTATAGCGTTGTAGGTTCGCAACACATTATTATCCATGCGGTCATACATTTCATGCAGACATGCTCTATTGGGCACGTGATGGTGAAGCTCATACACACTAACACACATGTCATGTTCACTCCCCTCGTAGTGCATCCCATGCCTAGTGTATAAGTGCATTCATGTACCTGACGGAATTAGAAGGGAGTATAAGGGGGAGTCTTTTTTTATATATAATAAAATATATTTTTTAATTTAGAATTTTAATCTTCAAAATTCCTAAAATAACCTCATATATATTATTTCGTCTATTTAAAGTTTAAATTCTAGGTCCATATAAATTATAAATATTGCTTAAGTACATCATTTTAGGCTTTAACAGAGCATAGATGGCTCGGTACAAATTGTAAGTCTCATATATGTATAATGTGTATGTGTCTCTTCATAGTCTTTATCAAAAGAATTGTGTTTTATCGAATGAATTGATCACAGTAAAATTAAGTCAAAACCAAATGTGAATGTAATATTTTAATAACTTATTAGACAAGTCAAGTCTAGTGAAATGTACATCTGAGTGAGCCTAAAAGTGAAGAAAGTGACGTTCCATGTAAATACTCCCCCAACTAATTAGCGGCTGTTTGGATGGACATTTGAGTGGGCATTTGGATGGATTTTGGTGAAAATTGTGTTTGGATGGACATTTGAGTGGGGTATTTTAAGTGTATTTTAGGCCAAATCACTGTTCATCGAGCCAAATGGGGGATATTTAAATCCCCTAACGTCTAAAATTTTTGCTTCTTCTTAGCATAAGGACTTGCTTTTGTCCACTACGACCCTGTTTTTAAACGTGCATCTTTTTTAAACAAGCTAATTGATTTGAGAAGCTAATTATGTTATTTTGTTGAAAATAAAAAGCTACCAGATCAGCTACCTTTTCAGTTAGTTTTTCTAAACAGAATGTACGTACCCCGCGTAATATATAATCCATCATATATAATCCTTATTGCTTATGTTATATTTTGTTTCACCTATCAAAATGTTATATATCGACAATATATTACGAATATACGATATTATAAACCTTACACGGACAATATGGTAACAACTACGGATCGTTTATGCACACTCCAAACAATTCGGAGTTCGGGCCTCCTACCACATCACACGCTATAACATATGTATTGTATACACATAAAAAAAATCGAATTGCACGACAACATTCCTCATTCACAAACTTGATTAGTGTTCACAGTGTTGTTATCTAAATAAATACATATTTCATCGAATGTGTGAAGAGGTAAACTCGTAACAGTTGTGGACAATAATTAAGTTTGTACTTATATGAATGTGTTGTGGCGAATATAATGGTACTCCGTGAACACAATATTTAATATTTTACTTCACTAAATTATCAGTCGCTAATATAACACGTAGTATAATGATTAACATATATCAAGCCAGAAACCACTAACACAACTTTGCCAACCATGTTCACAAAACTCGGCACTAGTAATCACCACGGGTTAGCATCCAAGAATCATACATGAATACTCAACGAGAAACTTAATGAGGATCCATGTTGTAGTGTTGAGTTTACGACAAGGATATGCAAAATAAATTGAAAAGTCAGGATACTATAGTCGCACCATATATCAATCAAATAAGCAAGACAACCCTACTACATCTGCTATAAATTACGTCACTTAAATTCGACACAAATACATTTCAATACCCGACTCAAAAAATTTACGATAAAAATTTATTTTTCCACCGCAATATCTAGGGTCCACTACATTTTCATATCAAAGTGGTAACTGTCGAACAAAGGTATAAACTTATATAAAGACCGTCGAACTCAACCGTCGAACTCAACGGACTATTAAGCAAGCCAGCCCGGCCCTACTACATCCGCCAGTCCAAACCCGCGTGCTACTATACAACCAACCAGCACACGAAACACCCACCCCACGACCGATGGGTGTACTATTCGTTTCCATCTCCCAATCTCATTCAGCTCAGAATCTCCCGGGCATTAAAAACCAAGTAACACCACACCGCCAATTAAATTAAGTAAATAGATTCCCAATTTGGATCTTCCTTAACGATTAATCAATTCAACAAAACTTCAAAACATCAATTTCCTTCAATTTCGCCCTCTCCGTGACTTGCAGAATGGAACAAGGGTCGTCCGATGGCGGAGGATTTGCTTCGGGATCGTCGACACCATGGACGGACGTCAACGAGTCGGCGCCGCAGCCGTTTCCTTCCCATTCTTCTTCGTCCACGCACCAGTTTCCCAACCACTCACTGTACTACCCGGACGATGACAGGCGGCCGTTCATCATGCGGCGCGTCGTTGGATCGTCAACGGCGGCGTCTGCGGAGAGAGATGACGGCTCCTCTTGCGTGATTGTGCTGGTCGTGTTTTGGATTTTCGGTAATGTTTTGTTATTTTAGTTTTTTTTTTAAAGTTAATTTTGATTCTTATGTGATGAGTATGTGGAAGTATATAAGCTAATTGGTAATTTGGCAATTGCGGAATTCAGGTTGTATGTGCTTATAAAATTGATGATCTGTTGGATTTTATCGGGTTAAATTGAATTTGTGAGGGAATAGCAATTCGAGTTAAAGATTGAGCTGCCGAGGTTTCGGAATTTGCAGTGTTGATAATTGAAGTAGGTCTCCTGCCAATGCAATCCTATAATTTGGTTATGAGGATTTGTAGAATTTTGGATTTTCGGTAATGTCTAAGCATTTTTGTTGCAGTTTGATGATCGAAGTAAGTCCTGGTATATTTTGTTAATGAGGATTTGTAGAATTTTGGATTTCGGGTAGAGTTTATCATTCAATCATCATTTTTCAGTTATCCCTTATGGTTTTGCAGCTATTTATTTTTAGATTATTAATGCACAAGTGCACTCATAGAAACTATTGTGAAAATCATGATATAATTTATGGGTATTTTCTGCGTTCTGATTACTGTATTAGCCCAACGCGTGAAGGTTTTAATTAGCAAGTTGAAATTGGAACTTAAATGGAAGTTGCTGAGCTTTTAGAATGTGCAGTTCATTATTCAGTGTAGGTCCATTCAAGTATTCAACTATACTTTGGTCTTGAGGATTTGTATGCGTTTGGGATTTTGCAAATCTTTAACATCATCACTTTCCATTGCTGTTTTATGGTTTTGTAATTTTTGATGATTTGATGTATATCGTATGTGTCATTTTTGAGACTTGAACTGTAAATCAAGTTGCTGAGTTTTTGGAATTTGTAGTTGGTTATAGTACTCCGAAATATACATTGGTCTTGAAGATTTTTTGGTTTTTGTAGTCTTAGTTGGAATTGAGAACTGACTGATCCATTATTTGACAGTTTTATTTTTTATTTGTGGCATTTTGTTATAGCAGCAATTTCGAGTTCCGAATATGATTTAAATAGTCGATAACTCCGTTCTTTGATTTAAATTCAGCAGCAATGACTTTGGTATTTGGGGTGTACGCACCTGATAATTTGCAGCTGGGACCTAACTCGTCAATACTGATCAAGCCCAACCGTTTATTTGTGGGCTCTGTAAAGGTAATTTGACATCAGCAAGCGGCATCGCATTTAAGTTTCTTTCTTTGTTAAGCATATATTATATACAGATTAGTGCTCTAATGGAGCATCGGGAGATTGCTCTAAACTCTATGTTCCAATTCAATCTGTACAGGTCCTGGAATTTCAACCGGCACAAGGTTCGATGCTTTATGGATTTCACAAAAGCCCACCTCTTGATGTTGATGTTAGATGGTCTGAGACTCACAAGGTCAATCTTCCAGTCACTACACATAAGGTAAGTCACTAGGTCAACTCAGGGCAAAGCTCGCATGTGGGCAAGAGACCCACCTTCTTGAATTTTTCTATGTATAGGAGTATGCATTTATTATTTTAAATGTTTCCAAATGAGCCCAATCAGTGGAATTTCTCATTCCATAAGAACAAAGAACACTGAAACCGCCAATTTTATTTATCTTTTAAATATTTATGGTGAGCCTCAGCTAATTTTAAACCTGGCTTCGTCCCTGGTCAACGTTCCACTTATATGAGAGTAACCTGTCCGTCTTTATGTTTGGATGAATTCTATTATCATTGATGGAGAACTGGTGAAGCATTATTCATTTTAAAATCTTATGTGACAGGAATGGATATACTACCTGAACAAAGGATCTCAAATAACCATGTCATACAGTGTGGGCTCTCTAAGTTCATCCTCCCTAGTTCTTGTGGTTGCGCAAGGTAAATTTCATTTTCTCAGATGCAAGTTCATATTAAATATATTGTCATTTTGTATATTGTGATGGCTATTACAGCAAGCAACAGCTACGATTTAATGCAGAATTTGTAGTGTTTTACGGAAACCTCAATTATAGAAAAAGACGTCATAAATATCCTTATTAGTAAAATGCGTAGATTTGACTTAATGACTGCATCAACAACAAGGACACCTCATGTTATACCTTTTATCTTTAATATTCAACTATGTTCTCTAGTATCTAACTAATAACTATTTGTCCAAGAGGAAAGTCTACCTTTAATAATGAAGGAAGAGAGCACATGAAATTGCCAACTTTCCTCTCCCTTAAACCTAATGAACTATAAATCTTTCTTTGGATTAGAAATACTTCTACTGTCATTGGCAAAAAGCGAAAAATGTTTTAGTGTGCTGTTCACTAGCTTTACCAAGGGTAACTTTGGGAAGTACATGGTATGTGGTGGCTGTGTGAATCGCACACAGTAGTAAAAGTAGTAGTTATTCTCTGAAATATTGTTGTGTGCAACATATGATCATATATACTTGTTAAACCCACGGGCTTACACCCTGCATTTTGGGCATTGATTAGTATACTGTGTAACACATTGAAAACAGGACCAACAGGGCAGCAGTTCGAATGACTGAAGTATGTTCTAAACTTCTAATACAGTGAAATTGGTTCCAATCTAACTAATTACTAACACCTTTATTTGGATTATTCATGTTATTTACTTGGAACAAACTGCAACGACTAATAAAACAGACGGGAAGAATTAACTGTATTCCTTCATCATACCATTTATGATACCTGCCTGCTCATGTTATAAGCTTTTAAATCATTTAATTATTATTTAGTTTCAATTCTGAGTTGTAACTATGAAGTTCAAAATTGCAATATTACATTATGGTAAGAATGGTAAATTTTGAAACTGAGGCAGCTCTTCTCTAGTTGTAGCTTCTCTCCTCTTCTCTTTCTCTGTCTAATTTGTTTTTGACATTGTGGTCACCACGGAACCAGTCTTCTTGAAGGGTTTGGTCCTTCAGTTTTACCGGGAGAATATCAATTTTAACCCTATAAAAGAAGAATATGTCCAATTGTTTGAATCATTTTTTATTCACCATGCCACCCATACATTATATTCTCATGTTGCTATACTGACCCCCTTCCCCAATGTGCTGGCAGGGAAGGAAGAGTTTACCAAGTGGCTTGAGGATCCATCATATCCAAACTCAACTTCATTATGGAAAATCATTCATGGTGAGTTAACGGAACTAGAGAAGAGGAGTTCTCGGATCATTTATATTTATTTTGTTACAACCATTACATTTTCATCTGCAGGAAATGGCACAATCAAATTGGATGTGCGGACATCTTTTACCTACTACGTCGGTGTGGGTAATTTGAACTTCAACCCTGTCCAGGCATGTATTATATACTCTAATTAGTTTCCTAATTTCATATTATTTTAATAATTTAGTTTTTAGGAATTTTATCTATGAACACTGAGGGGACTTGTAACCAGGAGATGCCTCCAAACCTTGATCTTTCAAGTCAATGTTAAGATCTGTGTAGGTCTTAGAAGTTTCTGGATTTTCTTGAAGAATCTCTATCATAAAAGCAATAGCAGGAAAACATATTATGGATCCATTGTGAAATCTAACCTATCTTTTTTTTTTTAAATAAAGAATAATCAACCTCCTTGTTGGGTTTATATAATGCATCTTCTGGAATCTTAGTTTGTCAAACCTTTTATTTTTTCTGATATTTGTTTTACCAAACAGGTGGAGCTGAATACTAGTATCAGGGCATTGCTTTTCAATACAACAGTGCCATATTACAAGTGTATACCTGGGCAAGGAGAATGTAGTTTCAAACTTTCTGTTCTAGATGAAAGTGCTGCTATTCTTACCACTCCTGGCCGGAAACAAGTGAGTCCATTGTTTCATTCATTCATTGTTCTTATGAAAATGATGTCTTGGTTTGCACCACTATATATGGTCTCTGTCTCCTCACTGAACATAATTTACTTGTAAACCAGAATGAAATGTCACGATCTCCTTTTCACAAAACAATTTCTCAATCTGATTGGCTGGTCCTCTAGAGATTTCTTAGAGCAGAAGTAGCCAAGTTGCTGCTGCAATCATTTGCAAGCATCACTTAAAAATAAAATAACCAAAAGCAGAAAACTGATGGCAGTTCTGTAGATGGCATATAAGATTTTAACTTATTGATATTTTATTATCAATGATGTTCAATGGGGAAAGTGATGGGGATTGAATGTAATATGAGATCCATTTACATATTGCCAGCTAACTTTTTTCATCATATATGTTGATTATAAATAAGCAGACATTAGTTTGTATCTTCACCATATTAATATGCATTTGCTATACCCGTAGTGGACATTATAGATGATAAGCCTTTTGGTTGTCTTGTTTTCCATTTAATCATTCGAGCTGTTGCATCAAGTGATTTGTATTCGTCTGAATGTCTGCTATAATTATGGAGATTTCCTTTATTTGTAGGGTGTTCCAGGTGCTGACTGTTTCGTTAAAGTTTCATATGAACCTCGGTGGATGACATATGTGGCTGGCGTAGGTACATTATGAGACTTCCTAGAAGATACATCACACGATCAACTATTGCATATAATAATGGTTTGATTGAATACTCTGCGCTTATTTACAGGGGGGATCACTATTTTTGGGCTTGTCATTAGTATGTTTCTGAAGCGTTATCGACACACTGAGCAAGACACAGGGCGAGATCAAACTGAGGGTGGGACATCTGACAGAAATCCTCTGCTTCCCCCAAAAGATGAAGATCAGAGTAGTTGTGGTTCCTCTTGTGGCTCTGATGCAGAGGATGGAGGAGAGCTAGATGCTCATGATGGTGATGTAGGAGAAGGTGAATCCAGAAACAGTAGCCGGCGTGCTTGTGCAATTTGCTTTAATGATCCTAGAGATTGTTTCTTCATTCCATGCGGACATTGTGTGGCATGTTTTGAATGTGCATCAAGGTAAACCATCTCTGTCCCTTTCTTTGTTCAATTATATTCTACATCTTCATAACTGGAAATGGACCTTTGAATCGTTAAAACGGTCACACTACCTTTTCTCCCTTAGATTCAATCAAGTTGAAGAGCATATATTGAATCTTGATGTTAGAATCTTGATGTTTTAGTCTTGTCTGGTTTTGTAAGTTATGGAAAGAGCTCATAAATTTTTCCCTGGGTTAACTTTCAAATTTCTAACCCCTGCAGGCCCTGCTATTCTATATAACTCAGTCTTGGTAGGCTAAATAATAAAATTGTTCCCCCTTTTTTATTATATATTCACAATTTTACGAATAAATGACTTGGAAAAGAGTAAGTGTCTATTGACATGTGATCAAAACCTTGAGTTATGAGAAAATTTAGTTGTTTTTAACCAGGTTTTCATGGTTTTAGGCTTAGCCACATGCCAATCTGTCTTTAAGTATCCCGGGGTGGCAGGGTCCATCTTGGACCATCTTTGTTGAGACTAAAAGTGATCAACAAAAATCACGATTATAGTTGCAAACATAAGGGGTTTTGACTAGGAACATTGTTGTCTTACATTTTACATAAATAAGTTTTACGTATAAAACATTATTGATATAATTTTTGAACTTCATACAATTATACTAGTAGACTTAATAACATCAGTCGGTACCTCAGTTCCCTCAATAACATGTCTGTTTCAAGACTTTGCTTGGAGCCTGGGCCCTGGAGGAGGCTTTTCCCGACTTTTATTTGGAATAATCTCTGCGGTCTAATGTTTTGTATGTTTTCATCTGCATTGTCTATTGTCTATTTGATTTTGACAAGAGAAAAAGCTCCAATCTTAAGACACAAAAAACTTTACCTTTACATGTTCCCAGAAAAGGTTATTATTAGATTCTTAGTTCTGGCAGAACAGAATATTTTGCAGACTCCACTTCGTGTATAGTTCTAGGCTTCTAGCACAACACATCTCTTCCGAGGCAATTATCCTTAAAGTTGTCACTTAACCATGTTTTCCTGGTTCACAGAATAAACGAGACTTCTGGAATTTGCCCCATATGTCGCCGACGCATTAAAAAGGTGAGGAAGATATACACCGTTTAAGCCCCAGAGAAACTGACCTCCTTGGGAATTTCATGCTGTACATAAATATGGATCAATTTATCTTGACATCGGAACTTTAGGAGAAATTTTGGCCATGTAATATTAGCATACTGATATCTGAGTTGTATTTGTACCTGTACCAGCTGAAATGGCTGTTAGTGAAGTAGAAAAGCCAATTTGTTTTAGAGCTCAAAACATTTGGTCCAGGTACAGGTACAGACTTCATCTATATATGTATAGCGCCAAGAAAACATGTTTATATGAAGTAGTATGCTGTGTGCTTGCATTTATGTCTAATCTTGTCTAGTTCAACTCAGTTATATCAGTTTGGTGGATATTACACCAGTACACTCACCAGTCATCACTCATCATTGAAGAACAACGTGCTCCACGTGTGGGATCCACATAAACATGAGAGTGATGGGTGATCTTGGCATAATGCTGCATACAGTCCAAACAAGTGAACTCATACATGTATAGTCTCCTTTCATCTGGACCAGTGAGTATGAATGCGAACAACAGAGTGTATCGTTTCTAAAATGTTTTTTTTTTTTTTTTTAAATTAAAAGAGTTGGCGCTAGGTGTAGATACATATTGTAGAAATCAGGGCAGTTTGTGAGAATAGTATCGCCATCGTCTCTAAAATGTCATTTGATATTGAAGGGGCTGGTAGGGCCTGGGTAATAAAAGCCAACCTCTGGCTTGTAACTTATGTGATCTGACTCTCACCCACATGTTTGTCTTTGCCCTTTGGTTCACAAAACATGCAATTTATCTTAACAATTTAGATTAAACGACAAAATTGATAATATCTACGTGTGACACTTCATAGTTCATATCATATCATATCATGTCAGTATCAATCTATTTCAATCCGTCTTTCTTCTCATTAGTCGGTAGGGTCTTTCTCGAATCTACCCCATCCATCCCACATAAAACGTGTGCACCTGAAATTTCACTATTTCTAATAAATCTATTTAGTCATTTAATATAATGGCAGTGAGTTAGGTATAAAGAGTTGAATTACAATAGATTAATTGTTATAACATTAGAGATGGTTGCAGCCTGCAGGCTTCAAGCATCTAAGCAGTATATGTACAATAAGGATATGACAGTACTTTTAAATGTGACAAAGTTACATGTTTGGACAAAATTGTGTTCCCAAAACTTCATGTGAAAAAATAATTACACAGCATGAATTGGAGAAATTCAAGATAAACTCGGTTGAAAACTCAATTGTTTGAAATGTTTCATTAATTATTAATTGTATTAATATACTTAAATAACACAATTATACTTTTGAAGTGAAATGTAGCGAAGCATGATTAATTTGCAATTCATTTGCAGACTAGGTTTAACTAAGTTTTCATGAAGAGGGCTAGAATGACAAATACATGATTACGACTTCACATTATTTGAGAAAGGTGACAAAAATGAGGGAATGCATGCTGGGTCAATACTGTGTTTACTAAAAGAAACATCGGATACACTAATATTTTGGATCATTCCTTAGGCTCCTCGTTCAATTACCGTAAAATTGAACATAAACTTTTAAAAAAGTAAATGAAATAGAAGAGTTGAGAATGAAGTAAATAAAGTAAAACAAATAAATAAAAGTATGAGAGATAGTGACTAGATTATGAAAAAGTTTTTTTTATTAATGTAATAGGTAAAATTTAAAGTCGATGAATTAGTGGATTTTAATGATTGTTGTGTTATTGCTAAAATCGATTTTGCTACTGGGCGCCATATGCTAACAGTAAAATGGTCCATGGCAAATTCCAACGGGAGACACCATTTTTGGGATCTATTTCTAGGCTTCCAGCTCAAGGGATAGAGACATAATTAATCAGACCCTGTTTGTTATATTGTTAGAGCGGTCATCGTCCAATTCAAATCGAATATTTTGTATATAAAAAATTCAATTTCAATTGAAAAAGACCACTCAAATTCTATACCAATCAGTTCTTTAATAACGGTATGAACACAAAATAATGTGTTGTTGGATAAAAAACCAGTTTTGCACAATATTAAAGGCCAAATGTTAAATTCTAAACATCAGTTTACATATTAGTATGTGTCCAATCGTTAATCATTAACAACTGTATAGTATATTGTTTCCATGTGTAAATTTGTCCCATTAAGACATCAAACATTCAACCATAGTGACAGTTAGAGATTAGGACAAGCTATTAATTAGGGAGACATTTTTATATTACAAAACACATCAACAAATTGTAACTACTAATCACATACCAATCACAAATTACATAATATTCACATATAATTCATATGAATTTACAGAAATTATAAATATTATAAATATTAGGTACACTAAGTAGTGATAGATGTTATAAACCACCAAGATTGATTTATATTGGTATAAAATTAAAACTTTAAATTATATTAAAATTTCATATTTTCAACACGATTTTATAAATATCATATATTCACGGTGTTTCTTCTATACCGTTTCACGTGCAATACATACTTACATGCACACAATATGATTCATATGTAATATAACTAATTTAATATAAAATTTAATTGAGTTATAACTAATGAATTATAATTATATTTTAATTCAGTCGGTTGTATTTTAATAGTATCAATATTGACTGTATTATAATGTGATAACTAAAATTCTATTATTTTCAACTGAAAGTTACTAAATTGAACTGAATAAAACTAAACTAAACTCAAGTAATGTATAAATTATAATTAAGTAGATTTGAATTGAAGTGAAGTAATTTTAAGTGGAATAAGATGGAGCCTTAAGAAGTTTTGTTTGGATGAGGATTTAAATATCCCCATTTGACTCGATGAATAGTGATTTGACCTAAAATACACTTAAAATACCTCACTCAATGTCCATCCAAATACAATTTTCACCAAAATTCATCTAAATGCCCACTCAAATGTCCATCCAAACAGCCACTAGATATAATTAAAAATGCTGCCTTTGGAGGCGAGATGGATTAATTACACACCTGAACCCGCAATCAATGCTAACTAATACGCACCGGTGGAGTGGTTTAGCTGGCACAAGAGTGTAAGGATAATGTAAAGTAATAAAGTTAATGTAAAGTATTAGAGTGAAATCATTCAATCTCACTAACTATCAACATGTGGATGCTATTGCTCCAAGTCAATTAGTTGAGTCATTTATCAATACTAAATGCTTAATTTTGTTTAGTCAATTTGATTGCAAATCGTCGGTGGCCAAATTGGAGTTCTTCCCCATCCCCATAAAGTTTGTAATTACTCAAAATTCCTCCTGGAGAGTTGGTATGCAATTTTTATTTGCCTACTAACATTTGCTCAAGTTTATGAGTAGGTGCAATTTGTCCTCAAATTTCAGTGTAACACCTCACCTCACACAAACTATAATTAACAACTAGAGTATTTAGATGCCTTACCTAAACCACATAATAAATTTAGATTCCATATAAATTTATAATATTAAAGTGACCACTTATACATGTAAAAAATTTAAATTTTCATATGGAGCTCGGAGCTACACCATGAATGGGGATATTACGCTCCATCAACGACAAAGGTTTCTTGCAAATTTGTGTCGATCTTGGAGATATATAGTTCCATTCTAACTCTTTATGGCACACCAAACGTCTATCCCATTCGTACTTTGCATACTCATGCAATCATCAAATTAAAGGCGGTTGAAGTGTCAAACTTATCTAAATTAAGAGGTGTACAAACAAATTGTTGAGTTCTCATTTCCATTTTCATTTATTAAATGTATTTATGCATCTTTTTCCATTTAATCTTAAGGTGTAAATATGTCAATACAATTAAAACTAAATGTTGACTTTATTAATTACCACAACATTTAATATTGTAGTGAAATTCTTACGGAAATCAAGGCTGGAGTGGCCATCTCCCAACTCAAATCGAATATTTATATAAAAGAATTTAATTTTAATTAAAAATGACCAATCAAATTTTATACTAATCAGTCTCAAATTTTACATAATTTAGCATTTAATGTAGAATTTTTCAGTGCTCATTTGACTCGACGGTTCCTTAAAACAATAAAAAGATCTTTACTGTAGATTACTATTAAAAATCTTTTCTAAGAGCCTATATAAGGGAAAAAAGCTAAAAGCATGGCTTGACCCAAAAGGCCAAAAGTATTCCATATCATACCTCTTTCTCCTTTCTCTATACTGAACCTGAAGTGGAAAGAAAGAAACAAGGACAAAAATGTCGTCTAAGCAAACATACAGCATATGTTGGTGTATCAGAAGGAAATTCAAGCTCAAAGAAGCTGAAATCCCAGCTGAAATCAAAGAACTTTTCGAAAAGTACTCCGAAAACGGAACAATGAGCTTTGAGCATTTCCAGAAGTTCTTGAAAGAGGTTCAAGGTGAAGATATGCTGACTAGTGAAGAAGCTGGGAGCTTGATGGAGTCTTTTCACCATGAAGTTCATAAGCATCTCAACATTTTCCATCACAGAACTCTTCATCTTGCTCACTTTTTCCAGTTTCTTACGAGTCTCACTAATTCTCCTCTTCCTTTTCCTCATAAGGTACTTTTTTTCTTTTCTCCGTGTTAATGTATCTAGTTCATGGATTGCACAGTGACATTTTTACGCGTGAAGTTAGAGCTGTTACACGAGTCGAGCCTTAGATCGGATTGAATAGGCTTGAATTGTAGTGTATGGAGATCATCTCCGTTGAAGTTAGAGTATGGTTCGGATCGTTGATAATTTAGTAGACTAGATTAGACACGGTTGCTAGTAATAGTTTGTTTGATGAGTAGATTAGAGTACAGTTAGGATCGTTCATACAGTTGACCTCCACTATGGTCTTCGGATCTTTTTTTTTATATTCATATGTATTTTGGTCAACGAGCTTCACCAAAAGTATAACCGTCGAGTTTAATAATAGTGACTCTAACTCGAAAAATTAGCTTAGATTTTGTTAATAATGGGGTTGAAGTAGAGGAATGAAATACTCAGTTCGGCTCGATTCATTAAACAACATTGCTTTTATAATGTACTCGTATGTTTTTGCGACACTTATATTACTACATATTATTTCCAGTGATTGATCTGATGGTTTTATTGTTCAGGTTCACCAGGATATGAATGCCCCACTGTCTCATTATTTTGTTTACACTGGTCACAATTCATACCTTACCGGGAACCAGATCAGTAGCGATTGCAGTGAAAAACCGATCATTGAGGCATTGCAACGAGGGGTTCGGGTCATCGAATTGGATCTCTGGCCTAATGCATCAAAGGACAATGTGGATGTTCTACATGGAGGGTACACTATAGTACTCCCCTACTTATTTTTAGCTGAAGCAAGTATACAGGAAACAACTTTTGCTATTAGCTAACCAACTTCAACAAGTTAAAAACAGCGTACATAAGTTGTTTTAAATGAACAGATTCAACTCTGTTGGCAGATTTAGTAACCAGGAGCATTTACAAGTAGCACATGTGTATATACAGTGTTTGATGGTTTTAATGTCAGCTAAGGATCTTTATTTGGACAGGACATTGACAAATCCGGTTGAACTGATCACATGTTTGAGGGCAATAAGACAATATGCATTTGTTGCATCAGATTATCCTGTCATTATTACATTTGAGGATCATCTCACTCCGGATCTTCAGGCTAAAGTCGCTGAGGTGAGTTCATTGGTTTAGTCACTCTTTTTTTGCGAAAAAATGCAATGGGCAATCCGGCAATCATTTAGATATTTTTTTTTATCTGTTTCGTGTTGTTATTTGTTCATATGTATGCATTGTGAACACCACACTTTAGCCATGATTCATGCTACAAATGCTTCAAATTTTCTGCTAAAATCGGTCTGGAATCTGTTATATGCACCTACTTACTGTATTCTCACGAAGAACTCAGCAATTGCACAATGCCAATTAGAGATGAAATTTTACTTGCCTTGCACCATTCACTATTACTATGATATCAATTCTTAATTTTTCTATTTCAGATGGTATCTGATATATTTACGGACATACTGGTTCCCTCGAAAGCAGAACACTTCATAGAATTCCCATCTCCAGAATCACTAAAAGGAAAGGTAATTATCTCAACGAAAACACCAAAAGTGTATCCTGAAGCGAAAAGCACGAAGGATGAAGGTAAAATACCAGTGCATGGATCTGCTGAAGAAGCGGCCTGGGGCAAAGAAATCCCAGATTTTGCTGAGAAAAACAAGTTTCATGATCTCGAAGATGAGGATGATCAACTAGATGAAGAAGATCCTAAATTACAGCAAAATTCAGCACCCGAGTATAAACATTTGATTGCAATTCGAGCGGAGAAAATGAAAGGTGGTATCAAAGCGTGGTTGAAAGTTAACTCCCAGCATTGCCACCGAGTAAGCTTAAATGAAGAAAAGCTTGAAAAGGCTGTCCTTAGTCATGGAACAGACATTGTGAGGTAAACACTTTATGTCATATATTGTTTTCTTGAAAGTTAATTATCATAGTGAGAACATCTCTAGTTTTACAGAATCATTTGATTTGAAGTGGATAAGAACCATAACGTTTATCAGATACACATTTGTAGCCGTCGCTTTGTGGTTTTGCTTACACTAATGATTTGTTCATAACATAGCCTATTCAACTAGTAGTACTTTTATTTCTTTTTCTTATGTAAACTTTGTTTTGTAACACATTGCATATGACCTGTGAATAGATTCACTCAGCGGAACTTGGTGAGAGTATACCCGAAAGCTACAAGGCTTGACTCATCAAATTTCAATCCTTTAATAGGATGGATGCACGGTTCCCAGATGGTCGCTTTTAACATGCAGGTAAGCTAGATTGCTGAAGTTTCTTGTCTTGATCACAATTTCAGATAGCATCTGTTAATTTTGTCGCATGGAGAGATTGAGATGTTGAAAATCTACTTCTGTTATTTGCATTAGGGACATGGAAGGTCTCTTTGGTTAATGCGAGGGATGTTCAGAGCAAATGGTGGATGCGGATATGTGAAAAAACCAGATTTTCTTCTTGGAGTTGGTCCAGATGGTGAGGTTTTTGACCCCAAAAGGAAATTACCAGTACAAAAGACACTCAAGGTAGGTAACACTATCGTCTTGTTCTTTTGTTTCGAGTAAAATAAATAAATAATTTGATATGCAAGTTATACTTGCAGGTGAAAGTGTTCATGGGAGAAGGTTGGAATATGGATTTTAAACGAACGCATTTTGATCTGTATTCGCCTCCAGACTTCTATGTCAAGGTAGTGAGTCAACGGTTTTACTTAGCATTACCTTATGAACTCATTTGAACCGCTTAACCAAAATAATCATTTCACGTGAAAGTCTAGCTGATAGCTGAACAAGAGCTACTATATAAATAAATAAATAAAATAATGACAGAACTGTTGTTGTGATATGTGTAAATGCAGATTGCAGTAGCTGGAGTGCCTGCTGATGCAGCTAAGGAAAGAACAAAGATAATTGAAGATAACTGGATTCCAGCATGGAATCAAGAGTTTGAGTTTCCGTTGACAGTTCCAGAGCTTGCATTGCTCAGAATTGAAGTTCACGAGTTTGACATGTCCGATAAGGATGATTTCGGAGGCCAAACGTGCATTCCTGTTTCAGAGCTGAAAACAGGAATTCGAGCCGTTCCCCTACATGATGAGAAAGGAAACCAGTACAGTTCAGTAAGATTGCTGATGCGCTTCGACTTCATATGAATGCGGTTGAGTCCACCCTTGTGTAATTTTGTCTGCTGGCTTTACAGTGAAGGAAAAAAGTACAGTTTACTTGTATGTACTGTGTAGTGGTTGAAATTCAGAGTGTGAATATATGGTTACTGAGAAGGTGTGTGTGTGTGTGAGTTGAGACAGTGAGAAATTGTCATGTTTTTGTATGCTTGTGTAGTTTTGTAGTCATGTGGAGTTACTGGAAATCATGGTTAGCTTGTCTTGGCACTTGGATAGTAAATGTACCTTTGTATTTGATGGCTGAAAATCTCGTAACCAGTCGGCTTCAAACCAATCCAAATTGAGTCAAGCTAGTTGGAGTCAAAAGTTCAATTATATAAAGGCTTTTAGAAAATTATAAATTCACGAGCTGAGTTAGAGTCTATGTTATTCAACTCGTATTGAGCTCCTAGACATTTTTATCCTTGACGAATGAAGTTTATGTATAATTCAGCTCGACTTCGATCTTTTACAACCATAATGTAAACTTACTATCCTCTCTTGGCATTCCATAATGTAACCTTGGCATTTCAATTTTCACGTGACATCATATCGACTCACATTATAAGACACATGTCAACTTAGTAGAGTTTCATTTGCTAAACTAAAGAAAAGATCATTATTTCAAGGTCGGAATAAAAAATTTCTTGATTTTCGAGATAATAGAAAAAATATATGACAATTAAAATAAAGGAGGAGAGTGTATATACGCAAGTTAAGTTCGAAAAATTTAAAGAGATCAAAAACCCGCTCAACATAAAAGGTGCACATTATTTTCGAAAATTTATCAATAAGAATGACAATCTTAGGATAAGAGCTAACCGTATCAATCTAAAAAGTCGGATCGCAATCGATTAGTAGTTGAGTCCTTACTTATACTATAGTATGAATTTACTACTTTTCTATTTTTTAAATAATTCCTAACTTTTTTTTGTTGTATTAGAAACTTTCTAGTTCCATTAATTAATTTTTATTATTTCTCTTTCTCACTTTATTCAATTTCTCTGTAACTTTATCATCCACTTACAATTTTATCAATATAATACTTATTACAAATTATTTTGTTATTGTAATTTTTTTAATTCAAAAGAAAGTTGAATGTTAGTAAATTTTTTTTTTTTGCATGGATGGAGTATTGTTTAGAAAAATATACAAGTAAACGGGCTCTACTTCCTGAAGAAGTCCAGTAGCCATTGAGCCGAAACATAATTGAACTCATGACCGGTCTTAATTAAAGCAACTCTCGGCCCAACAGTTAAATCCAACCGGCAAAAATCCGGCAACGGCTGCTACTCTCCCTCTCGATTCACCAAATTTCTGCGAAATTCGAAATCGTATGAAACCTACCTGACCTCTTCCCGATTCCTCACCTCCCAATGGTAGCGATTACGGCGGCGATGTTTCGGGAGAAGATTGCCAGCGGAATCAATTCCGTGAAGTGCAGTGGCGCCGCCGGTGAAGTTGCGCCGAAGCTCGAACACTTGCGGAGGCTTCGCGCGGAGCTATTGACCGCTGATCCCAGGCTGCTGGTGGATTCCATACCCCCCGTCCTTGACCTCCTGTCAGAGGATGCTAGCCCCGTTCGCGGATATGTCACTCAGTACGATTCTCTGACCTCCTTTTGCTATATGGATTGGCTTCAATTGATGAGGATACACATGTTTGAGTTGAATTGGTTGTGAATTGGTCTCTGTTATTGATCTCTTAGGGAATTTCGTGTATTTGTGTAGTGGTTGGTTTTGTTTCAGCTGATTTCTCAGTATGATGGGGTTGTTATGTGTTTGCAGTACGAACTTAGTTACAGTATCATTTCAGGCATTTTTGTTCCTAGGATAGCAATTGATAAGGAGGAACTTCTTTGAGTTTGTTTTTATTCTTTCTTTTTTTGAAATCTTACCAACTGAGCTTCGTTGTCTGTTTTTATTCTTTCTGAATTTATCTTAGAGGATTCTGCTCTCTTAGCAAGTTGTTTGTGTAACTAAGTCGGTGACGCCCGTTCGTTTGCACCTTTCACCGGTGCGTTATGTGGATAGTAATTAAAAGGTGTTTGAGCTGATTGCTGTGAATTAAACTCTATTGGGGTTGGATTGATCATAGGGAATTGATTTTTTGGCTAGCTCTGACTTTCCAATTGTATTAAGTAACCCAGTGGATGACCTTGGTCATTTGTGCATTTCATATGTTACTGAGTCGATGTCGAATAGTGTTGTCTGGTGTAGCGAGACCTTAATTATGGTTTGAATGTAGGATGGTTGGTCAAATTGGTCTGAAGCACTTAGAGTTATTACCTGAAATGGTCCCAGCAGTGATAGATGTTCTCGTTGACGATACACCGGCAGTTGCTCGCCAAGCAATCACGTCTTCTATTAAAATTTTTCGCTCTACTTTGGTCAAAGTTGCCATTCAGGTTTGTCCAGTATCTATATATCTTACTCATATTACTATTTACCAACACCTCCCGCACGAGAAGAATCATATTAGTTGGATATGATAGTTCCAACGTTCCTTTTTGTATATTGATTCGTTTTTGTAAAGTGATTCCTATAATCTAATGCCATCCCTAAAGATTTGGAGTTAGGATGCCTGGTGTTTTATGGATATTTCATTGTGTTTGCTCTGTCTCACCAGAGTGCCTTTTCCTTTGCTCGCTTAATGGACCATTTTGTTACTTGTCAAATTCTTGTGCACCATTATTGCTTTGTTTTTCAATCAAAAGTAGTTGCAATCATCCTCCTGAGAACAGATGTGCAACTTTCTGGAATTTGTCTCCTTTCTCCTTCCACGGTCTCTGTTTAATGGTCTGAAGGATTTAATTTCATGGTAATTTTGAAGTGGGAATTCTTAATAGTTAGCCAACCGTACACGGTGGTGAAATATATGAAGCCTGTTCTGCTCCAATCAGATGGCAGGCAGTACCTTCTTTTCTTTTCCATTTAGCAATTAAGGTATTCACAATGGGAAGTTTCTTAACCACTATATGCTGCTGCATCTTCTTTTTCTCCAATCACCCAGGGCTTATATTCAAGTGAGTTCAATGAATCACTCAGATCATCATGGGCATGTGTCCAAAAGTTAAGGGATGAGATATATTCCATGGCCTTTAAGGTGAATCTCAGCCTATACGTTTATTCTTATTCTTATTCTTCTGAGTATTGTCTCACTTCTGAACTATCCAAAGGTGGGAAGTGATGGCCGAAGATTGGCTGCATTGAAGTTTGTAGAATCAATGATCTTGCTTTATACACCTGATCCAAATGGTTCTTTGGAGCCACCTCCTGCTCAAATTTCTGATGGTAAATCTGCTTCTGTTTCTTACAGTCTTTTGAATCTTTGGAAGAGAAACTGTCTCACTGCTAAGATGATGATTAAAGAAACACCATCTCTTTTGCACTCAGGACTTTTGTTTAATTCATACTAGTTCCTTAATTTTCATGCAGGGAACCTCGAGGATTTCAATGTTTCATGGCTTCGTGGTGGGCATCCAATACTTAATGTTGGAGATATGTCAGTTGAAGCAAGCCGGAGTTTAGGTCTACTGCTTGATCAGCTGAGACCCCCCTCCCTGAAAGCCCACAGTAGTTTGATGATTATAGTGCTGATTAAAAGGTACATTATCTCTCTAGTGTGCACTTGAATCCTGTTTCTCATTCTTCTAAATTCTAATTGTTCTTTACTTCTATTCTTTCAGTCTTTCGACAATTGCAAGGAAGAGGCCTGCCTTTTATGGTCGTATACTGCCAGTGCTACTTGGGCTAGATCCTTCTAGCTCTTTTGGTAGTGGCATGCATCTCGGGGGCTTGCGCCTAGCTCTAAAGAACGCTTTTGAAGCTTGTTTAAACTGTTCACACCCTGGTGCAGCGCCGGTATATACTGTTATCTTCCGTGTCAATTCTGGATAAATTTATAGCCAGAGAATCCATGTTTAATTTTTGGAATTTTAAGCACGCGAGCCATTAGTTTTTTTTTTTACCTTACCTTACGATATTAGAGACTTTTTAGAGTTAAGCTGAACTTGCAAGTTTTCTGGAATTCTTAAATTTGCAGTGGCGGGATCGTCTGGTTAGTGCAATTACAGATATCAAAGTTGGAGGGCTTACACAAGTGAAAAATTCAGCAGATGATGATGTAAGGACTGTCTCAGGAGATGTGGGGATGGCTCGTGTCCATGAGGTAATATTTTTGTAAGTTCATCATATCGAATAATAAGATCTCATCTGAGAATGTGCAAATGATTCCCCAAGCATCTCACAGGTGGAAAAATCCCCTATTTTCGAGTCCCTTGGTGGTAGTGCTGGGAGGAAAAGATCGCGGGTTCTTGATATGCCAGAGTTGACTGAGAATGAAGTATCTGCAAAACGTGCAAGATCAGCACCTGACAATTCAGAGGGATCAGGGAATGATATGAGTGTGAACCTTGGAAGGCGCACTTTAAGCGAGCCAACACCATCTGAACCTGATGAAGTAAGTGGGCCTGTTCAGCAACTTGTTGCAATGTTTGGTGCATTGGCTGCTCAGGGTGAAAAAGCAGCTGCGTCGTTGGAGATTCTCATCGCTAGCATATCAGTTGATTTATTAGCTGAAGTAGTTATGGCCAACTTGCGAAATCTTCCTCTAGATTGCCCTTGGTCCGAAGGGGAAGAAGAACGATTTGGAAACATGGGTGCTCAACCTGGCATGCCGGAAAGTGTTACCCATCTGAGACATTTGACTCGGTTACTGACAGACATGCTCTCTCTCTCAAAGACTTCTGCAGGAAAAGAAACTGCAGTGAAAGAGTCTCGTCTTGTCACCAATGAACTTGAGGTCTGTCTTGTTTTCTTAATGATGTACCCCTTTGCCCTCACTTGTTTCTGTTTATTCTTGATATGTAGTCCACTCTAGATCACATAAAGCTTCCTTAAGACCTTCTGCTCAATGCTTGCTCCCACAATTTTAGACTTCAAAGTTTTGCTACAACTTTCTGTTTACATGGTGTGATAAAATGCTCTTCATTCTATTGAGATAACATTTTGTTATTACTATCGGATCTATTTTCCATTCATGTCCTTTATCTAAACAATATTTATCACTCCCTCGTGCATTTACTTGTTAGTTCTGTGCATTTTCCTCGAGAAACTTTTTTTTTCTTTACTTTCATAGATTTTTCTTTGCTACGGGTTAAGCTTTGAAAGTCTTGTTCGGATTTGATTGCTATTGTAGCAGGCTCATGAGGAGGAACTTCAAGTGACTATGGATGATAATAAAATTGCATATGATGGTTCAACGACTCATGCCAGTCAATCAGCAATATCATCAATGAGTGAACATGCTCCTGCAGAAAATATTCCTTCTGCAATGGAGATTAGCTATACATCTGAAGTAAATAATGATACTGGAGTCACAGAAAACGAAATTCCTGGTGTTTCATTTTCGGCTCAGGATGGTGGACTCCGTGATAATTTGCCTCTTCTTTTAAAGACTTCGGCCGATTTGGATGATTCCAATCAAGAAAAATCCACCGATTCTGGTGGGACTGCTGTTGACATAGCTCATCTAGTGTCCATTGACAGGTCTGAAGAGCTTAGTCCTAAAGCAGCAATGACTGACGCAGCCAGCATCACCTCCTCAACAGCAACTTCAAACACACAATTGGTTCTTCCCAAGATATCTGCTCCAGTCATCCACCTAGTTGATGCACTAAAGGATGAGTTACAAGAACTGGCTTTTGGTCGCATAGTTGATGCATATAAGCAAGTTGCAGTTGCTGGAGGGTCTCAAGTCCGCTTCTCTATTCTCGCACATTCAGGAATGGAGGTAAACAGCCTGACGTATGTGACCCAATATTTTCTCAGAGTAATGTTTATTAAGTTGTTTTCATGTCTGTGCAGTTTCCCTCGGATCTAGACCCATGGAAGTTACTCAAGACACATATATTGTCCGACTATGCAAGTAATGAGGTATACAATGTGTTTTTTTTTAAATCTATTCCTTTTGGGTGAAACTGTGTTAAATGTAGCTGTATCT
Source organism: Plantago elongata (assembly GCA_036897095.1). Classification (NCBI taxonomy): domain Eukaryota; kingdom Viridiplantae; phylum Streptophyta; class Magnoliopsida; order Lamiales; family Plantaginaceae; genus Plantago; species Plantago elongata. The sequence continues at coordinate 18,564 of JAYMSP010000724.1, read as the reverse complement.
TATTGGTGATTACTCTCCGTTCCGTCTGTTTCTCAATGATCAGCTATAGTATTGCAAAATTTATATGCAATGGGAAGACAACTTGGTGGGTCATATTAAACGTCTCACATAAGTATTATATGCTAGCTGTATATAGTCGGAGCATTCTTTCTCACGTCATGGTTATTCATCTATGTAAATTTTTACCTTTAAGTTGGTCTCTGACAGCTGATCCATTGAGAAACCTGACTAGTGTTGCAGATTTCGGAAATCGGAGTTTCTGGATTCATCTACTTCTTGCTATTCTGGTCATCATAGATTACAAATTGAGTATGATGTTATTTTCATGCATCCCACCCTAAATAAAATAAAATAAATAACAGTAATAATAATTGTTGCTCGTTTTTTTGTTTGAACTCTTTGACTGCCCTTCACAGTTTCAGCCATTTGTTTTCTCTTATGTTATGCCGTATGGACTGACTTCTATTGTAAAATTCTTCCTTCCATGTCATAATGCTAAATTCATCACATTCTTAACATTACCGGCTTGTTATTTCTTCAGGGGCACGAGTTAACATTGCGCGTACTATACAGGTTATATGGTGAGGCAGAAGAAGACCGTGACTTTTTCTCCTCAACAACTGCGACATCTGTGTATGAGACTTTCCTTCTTCAAGTGGTATGGGTTCTTCCTTCCAGTCTCCAATGTTTAACTCTAGGCTTGAAGAATAGTGTACATCAGATCTTATCCTCATGATTCTTTCATTGCAGGCAGAAACACTTAGGAATTCTTTTCCAGCTTCTGACAAATCATTGGGTACATTGCTTGCTGACGTCCCTTATCTCCCCAAGTCTGTACTCGACATGCTGGAGCGATTATGTTCTCCGGGCACTAGTGAAAATGATGATAAAGAGCTGCATGGTGGAGATAGAGTTACCCAGGGCCTCAGTACTGCTTGGAACCTAATCTTGTCAAGACCTCCAATCCGAGATGCTTGCCTTAAAATATGTTTGAAGGTTCCATCTTTGACACCTTATGAGAATATGTCATTCTGTTTGTCTCTGCTCAATGCATATGATATTTTTGTTTCCATACTCTAAGATCTGACTTTATGTATTTGGTTACTTAAGTGTGCAGTCCATCACTTGGAAGAAATTAGAATGAAGGCTATACGTCTGGTATTTCATCACAGTACTAGACTGCTGAACTCTCCATTTCTCCGCTCAGATAATATCATTTATATTCAATTTTTTTTTTGGTTTATATTTTATCAATTAGGTGGCAAATAAGCTCTATCCTTTGTCATCCATATCTGGAAAAATTGAAGATTTTGCGAAGGAAATGTTGGTCTCAGCTGTACGTGATGATGAAGTACAACTAACTACAGAAGCTGGTGGAACGCGTGCTGAGATACTGAAGGTATTTTAAAATGAATCTCATATCTATCTAAAACTACTTCAGAAGTTTGCTTCCTCAATGCCTACTTATTGAACCTGGTGCCGGATGATTATGCTAGGTTCATACCCATGCCTTTTTGAGGAGCATTTGCATTCTATACCTTGACATTCTTCCTCATGAGCCTCTTGATATAAGCTATTTGAAACTCTTTATCTTCTTATCTTAGGAAAAAAATCCACCAGGTGGGAATCCATCACCGAGTTTGACAAGTAAAGAAATATCCTCTGAATCTCAACAGTTGCCAGTATCCGAAAGCATCTCACCGTCTACACTAGTTGAGGTGCAACGCTGCATGTCCCTGTATTTTGCACTGTGTACAAAGGTAATATTGAGAGTGTTTTGCTGGCTTGAAGGATTGATGCTTTTTGTCATCACCTTGGAATGCCTATAAAAACTAAGCCTTTGTGATGTTCTTCTGGCAGAAACACGCCCTTTTACGCCAAATATTTGATGTTTATCAAGGCGCATCAAAAGCAGCAAAGCAGGTGTGATGTGATCGCTAAACTCTTTAACTGTGAAGAGTCGTTTGTTCCGTTAACAAATTTTCATGTTAAGCCAAATGCCTTTATGATGTTGCAGGCAATTCACGGTCAAATCCCCATGCTTGTTCGAACAATTGGTTCCTCCCGAGACCTCCTTGATATTTTATCTGACCCACCAACTGGAAGCCAAGGACTTCTAACTCAGGTTCTCATGTAATTTAATCTTAGAAAAGTCTGGCTGTTTCAATGTTATCTGTGTTCATTCAGGATCGCTGTATACCAATGCAGGTAGTGAATACTCTCACTGACGGAATAGTTCCTTCTCCAGATCTGGTATCTACTGTAAAGGGTTTGTACAATACAAAACTAAAGGCAAGTATGATCATTCCCTGCGCCTGACCACTTATTTTTACCTTGTCAAGTAAACTTCTTTGAAGTAATGTTAGTACTATATGTTCGTTACTTAAAGTATCAGTGGAAGAATAACAAGACCTGTACTGATTTGTTGGTCATTTTTGTTACCTAGACAGACTAATTAGTGAAATTATAGGAGTCATCCGGAACTCAAGACTCTTGCTTGTTTTTTTCTCTGCAGGATGTTGACATTCTCATTCCAGTATTACCATTCTTAGCGAAAGAGGAGGTAATAAAACTTTGAGATTTATCACTTGTTGCATCATAATGCCAATTTAGTATTTATCTTTATTCGTGGGAAATTACTCCCTGTATGTTTCTCAATAGAGTTCCCTTTGTTTGATTCACCATATTTATCCTTCTCAGGTCTTGTTACTTTTTCCACATCTCGTGAACACACCGATGGACAAGTTCCAAATTATTCTTTCTCGTGTTATTCAGGTATTCTCTCCTATTCTATGTTGATAAGCGATCTCAATGGTGTTTCTGCTTGTAGCAGATTTAGTATAAAATGCAGTTATGTTCTTCTTCTAGTATTTCATTTTATATTTGACAGTTTTTAAATGCAACTATTCAGGGTTTGAATCATTCTTCTGCACTTTTAACTCCTACTGAAGCATTAATTGCCATTCATGGAATCGATCCCGATAAAGTTGGAATTCCATTGAAAAAGGTAAAGAATTTTGCTCCCCCTGATATTACTTAACTCTGTATGATTTGTTTCCTGAAAATATTTCCTATAAGCAGGTGACAGATGCCTGCAATGTATGTTTTGAGCTGCGACAAGTATTTACTCAGCAAGTTCTCGCGAAAGTATTGAATCAATTGGTAAGAGAATCTGTTGCAACTCTTAATCTTCTCTTTTCTCTTAACTTTGTTTGTGACGGAACTAAAATGGATTGTTTTGCAGGTTGAACAGATTCCTCTTCCCTTGCTCTTTATGCGTACAGTGCTTCAGGCCATAGGGGCTTTTCCTGGATTGGTAAGGCACATTCTCCAGGCTCCAGCAGTCCAGCTACAGTACATTTGTCTATATCTTGCATCTTTTTTCATATAGCATGCTTCATCATTGTTTTTGTGGTAGCGAATAACCCATCACAATCCTATTGTTAACTTGCTTGAAAACCTTTTCAGGTGGATTTTATAATGGAAATTCTTTCTCGTCTTGTGAGCAAACAGGTATACTCTTTACCAGGGGCTTACTGCTCACCTTTATCCTGTTTGTCATTTTTTAATCTAATATGTGCCATGCAGATATGGAAGTATCCGAAGCTGTGGGTAGGATTCATGAAGTGTACTCTTCTAACAAAGCCACAATCTTTCGGTGTATTACTTCAGGTGTGCCCTCAAGCAAGCTTCAACTGTTTTCTAGTTTTAGTATCTTTTAACCAAGCCACAACTTTCAATTTTCGGTTCTTTTACCAACAGTTTGTAATGTTATTAATGCATACTTGTCATAATTTTCAGCTTCCTCCAGCACAACTTGAGAATGCTCTGAATAGAACATCAGCTCTCAGGGCTCCCCTAGTTGAGCATGCAAGCCAAACACATATACGGTCTTCTCTCCCAAGGTTCATCAAAAATTTAATTGTATCATGGTTGGCAGAATTCTTCTGGTTTAAGTTTGAGTTAATTGACAATAAAATCTATCTCTCCAGGTCCACATTAGTTGTTCTCGGTATAGCAACTGATACTCAATCTGCCGTGACACTACCACCACCGCCCCCGCCCCCTGCACCTCCATCTCAAACACAAACTGGAGAGACCGAAGCTGAGACAAGCCAATCTGAGAAGGAAGAAGTGACTGAGAAGTCAAAGGAATCATCATCTACTGTCAGTTGATTTAAGGACTAACTCACCAATATCATCACCTCCCCCATCTAAGCAGGTCAGCTGCTTGGTTTTCGTATTATATCTGATTTTATATACTTCCATTTACATCTGAATGAGGTAGTAGAAAGCGCATCAGCCAAAGAGATTGCTAGTTGCAGATACGGAGCAAGTGGATGAGTATTTTCGCCCTTCCCTACCAGATACTAATTATATGCGAGTACAATGACTGCTGTTGTCAGGTTAATACCATGACTTGATTTGCGGGAAAAAATTACCCTAGCCTCATGATCGTGGAGCTGAAGTGCGTTGATGTACATGTCGAGCTAGTCGTTCTATTCCCTCCTGTCACAGATATAAAAAGTGTAATTGAGTGGCAAAAGTTGTACATTTGTTTTCATTAGTAAGTAGTAACTTTTATTTTTGAACAAAGAAAAATGGAACTTCTCCGACATGATGAAGTATTCATGCATCTGTGGTGGGAGTTGCAGCAATGTCGGAAGCTAAGCAGCTATCTGGATATGGCTCAAACATGAATGGAATGGAATAGTAGTAGGAGTATATCATTTAAGTAAGAATTGCCTACTCGTTGCTAGTAATGCTTATACAGAGATAGAACTCAACAGTCCAATGAATTGCAACGAATAAAGTCATTGTACCTTTCCTCCCAATTCTCTCCTAGTTTAATGTCATGTGATAATGTATCCTCCCAATTCTGTACTGCGTATACTATGACCGAGACGTGTTTTTCTTTTATCATACTACTGGCTTATATTCTAAAATCGTACTAGGAGTTTAACGGATGTTGTATGATTCTTTAAAAATACAGATGTATGTATTCTGTCACATGAGCTGATGAGCATATACTCCATGTATTCGCTGATAATGTGCAAGTTCTTGCGAATTTTTAGATTGGTTTTGACAACAAATAACTTATGATTTACTCAAGTATACATAATTATTCGTTTTATATTCTTTGTGGTATGATATTATATCCTAGATAATTATGTCTAGGAGAGTGAAGAATTGTGCATTACTTGGGAATTTTTTAAAATATAGTGAGGCATGTTCATTTTATATTGACTATTTATATTTTATATATTTTATAATGACTACTTGTTTAGTCGATATACCCAAGTCAATTTTTTATTCTAATTTTGTGATTATTAACATACGCATGGGGTATTTCACGTACTTGACACAATGAAATTGTATTTTTTGAATTTCTCTTTCTTTTTTAGTTTTTCTTTTAAATTTTTTTTTGAGAGTGAATCACGATATGACATTTGTCAAACGCTTGAGATACTTTCGACGTGTGAATTACCTCCTGCAGGTGTAATAAATCACCAAATCGGAGCAAAAAAATGACCGGGATATAACTTCTGGACAAATAACAATTATGAGGTATATAAAAAATATATAATCATTGTGTAGGTATATAAAATTGATGTGTCATGCCCTATAATATATTTTAAAATATTATCCTGCATTACTCTATAGTTCAAAATTTAGAGCCTATCATTCCGCCAACGCTATTCATTCATGTGCAAGATGTTCCCGTGAATGCACTAGCAGGATCTAAACAAGCTAGTACTCCTACTAATCGGATAAAATGACACAAACATGAATGGAATATAATTCAAGTGGGAAATGCATACTACATGTAATGTTTATCCAATAAGGGAATATGGACACTACGATATATCATGACACTATTACTAAAGCCAAACCATTGTCTCCGAATCAGATTTGTCAAAATCAAATAACTTGGAGCCGGGCATTAATAGAATGATACTTAACATACATATGTGATCTGTCAAAATCAAATAAATTGGGAGCGGGTTCAATATGAATAAATTAGTGAATTGACGGACTTAATAGAAGATTGATTGGAGTAGAAATGTCGACAAGTTTTGAATAAGCAAAACATGACATTTGTGACGAGTCAGACATTTATATCATACTCATCTCAGTTCTCATCTCACAAGTGGGTCGTGACTAGTGACTTCTTTTCTTTATAAAAGTAGAGAAGAGAACTGGATTAGCGTAAATTAATTAATGGTCCTACTTGATCGATCGATCGGTCGATCATCATCATCTATAGTAGTTAGCTGAGAGAGTCGTGTCGAATTGCAATCCATTTTATATAAAATACACTGACTTATAGTAATAGTGGTTCGATCTCGCACACTTGATCTACCAATTTATGTCGACCGATTGAGCCAATCTTCTTTCGTTGCACCACAAGTTTTCATTTTATTTTCACTTCGTATATATTCTCCTCTACTCAAAACTCCATTAATTTATTTCAATTCAGTTTAATTCTATTTAATTATATTTTATACCATAATCCAGTTAATTACAATTCATTTCAAAAATTATAATTGAAAGAGAATAAAAACTTACTCCTTCTATCTCATCAAATACTAATTTTCACAACAATTTGACTACACATATTTTTAATTAATGGTATGTGAATTAATTACTAGGGTCGAACCATGGGACAGGGCCTGGGAGTGACATTCCCAACCCCAATATTTGGGAAAACAAATTTTATTGGTAATGTTTTTGAAAAGTTAAGTTTTGATAATCAATTATAAAAATACGTTATATGTATTTTTTTGTCTTTTAAGGTTGTGTATTTATCTCTGCTTATGTTATATTATAGTATCATCGTAATATAATATTTAAAATTTTCAGACATAATTTTATTAGTTATCATTTTGTATTATATAAGATTAGTTTATAGTCAAATGAAGGTTGCAAATTTAATGAAAATGATAAATAATGAGAAAATATTTTTGAAAAGCCGCCCCTTCATATGTCTAATAACATTTTAGCGGAATATAACGACATAATAGATACCAGTGAATGAGTAGGAAATTGAGAAATTAAAATTGAGTGGGAAATTTCCAACCGGCTTGACCAAAAAAGGTGGTGGTATCTTTTACGGTAATTTTTTAAATTAAATTGAACTGAATTAATTTAAATTTGATTTAATTAAACTGAATTATAATATAAAATTGTATTAAGTAGAGATAAAGTGATAAACTGAATTGATTGAATTAAATTGAATTAAATACTCCATTCGTTCTTTTAATAACTTTCTAACTTTCTTTTTTTAGTGTTACATTAGAAACTTCCCAGTTCCATTAATAGAAAGTTTTCACGCCACTAAATAATTCTTTATTATTTCTCTTTCCCATTTTATTTAATCTCTCTCTTACTTTACCATCCACTTACAATTTTACCGATATACTGCATCTGGCCCGTTAATAATGAAACAATTTGATTTTACACGATTTTTAAGAAAATATGTAGTATGTGGTTAAGAATGAGTTGAGATATAAAAGTACATGTGAATCAATAATGTGTGGTTAAAAATGAGTTGTATTGTGAGATTATTTCCATAAATGAAAAATTCTTTCAGTTTGTTGGGACGCTCAAAACGGAAAATTGTTTCACTTCTAGCGGAACGGAGTGAGTAATACTTCTTACAATTTTTTTTTTATTACAACTTCTTTAATCTAAGAGACAGTTGAAACTTAGAAAGTTTGTAAAAGATCGGTGGGAGTATAATCTAGCAGAGCTGAATAAGTTTGCAAGAAGAGAACAAAGTTTAAGACTCTGTTCTTTTCAACTGTAATTTTCTGAATTAAATTTAATTGAATAGAAGTATAGTATAAAATATAATAAAGTAAAATAAAATAAAACAAAAATAAACTAAAAGAGTTTTTAATTTAAGGGGAACAAAGTGAGTATTACTTATCCGAACTGCCAACATAGCAATGTAGTATATATTCTAGCTAGGTATTGTCACGATAAGATTAGACATGCTGCTCGATTCTTGCATGTTTCTGCATTCATTTCGGCTAACCGCACCCTGTACAGTAGTAACCTACTATCGCCTCAACCTTATCCTATTGTTGTATTCTATGCATGTTTTTCATGATTTTGTATCACACTAGTATAAGGTTCGATCTAATTTGTATACATTCTGTACATACATTATACATTCACATATCACAATTATGATGAGATATAATAGCCATATATAGTATACAAGAAACCTATTCTGATTGTCCTCATAACTGAATAAAGAATGGTAAATGGAGTTGGGATTTTTCTAGATTTTATAGATGTATTTCAGAAATTAAATGAGGTGCATTTTATATAAAAATAACACGAGTATTCAGAGGCGGCATTTAAGTGATTTATCTAGCAACAAACCTATATTAAAAAATATTCAATATTATATATTATACATTGGTATTTTTTTCTCACTATAACAAAACTTTTTCGTTAATATTATAAACGTTTTGTAGTATTATGATCTTTTTTTGAAATGAAAAATATTACAATTACTCCACGCTTATACCAGAACTTAGGGTTGTTTATCGAACTGAACACGAGAGTTTATCGAATATTTGTTCGTTAAGAATTTTATTGTTCGTGTTCGTCGAACAACATTCAACACTTGTTCATGTTCTGTTCGTTAAGGTTTTCGTTTGTTCGTGCTTGTTCGTTAAGCTTTTGTTCGTGAACAGTTCAGTTTGTTTTTTTTGTTAAGATCGTGTCCGCGAACAGTTTATTCGTTGTTAGAATCCACAAAATAAAGTAAAAATATTACAAAAAATTGAAAGGTCCCTAAAAAAAATCATATTTCAAGGCAAATATCATGATCCCACATAATGTCATACATTATTTTACGAATAATATGAATTAAGACGATCTACAAGTCTGCAACTATCCAAAATGAAGTAAAATGTATTATTATATTATATTACTTACTATATTATATAAATAAATTATATATTTATATTGTTCACGAACAGTTCGCGAACTACCAAACAATTAATTTTGTGTTGGTGTTCATGTTCGTTTGTTAACGAACGTGTTCGCGAACAGTTCGAACGTGTTCAATATCAAACACAATCTGAGCGTTGAATAAAATTCTTGTGAATTTTTTACAATCATTTGGTTCGTCAAATATCCTTACCGAAACTTATAGTTCTAAACCAATTTATGTCTCCACAAAAATCATGAATCGAATCCTGAACCTTCTTCTTACCACTCTAACTCCATTTCTTTGCATCACCTTATAACATCTCGAATGGCATTATGGAATATGAATAATTTCATTGATACATAATTCATTTTTAATTAAATTATTATAGACAATCTTACATGATACTTTATAAAGTAACACTATAATGCATCCCTTCTTAATTCTATATATTTTTTGAACAACCATATATAATTAAAATAAATGCACTATATGAAAATTGAACTTCAACCGTCTACGTACCTTATTATAATAATAAAACCTAGGCTTCTTATAGTAAGGTTTTCTTACATGTCGACAACCACGACAAAATAAATTGTTAGATGCGTGATGCGTGATGCGTTGAGTATGTATCTTTATAGTCCAGTATAAATATTACTTCATAATATTATCTAGGCTTTGATTAACAAAACCGGTGCAACATGATGTGTCTAAGTTGCTACGGAACAATTCTTTTTTAAAACAATAAAAATTATAATTAATTTACTTTTATATCAATCATATTTATACCAACACTCTCCTAAACCATATTATAATTGTGACAAAACAATATATTGTTAAACAATATAATAATTTTCAATAATTGTCCTATAAAAGTACATTACTTTTCGATTAAAAAGTGTCGTTTAACATATAAAAGTGTCATTCTAGTTTTACAAATTATTAATCATTTCTTCTCTATTATCTATCAACCGACTACTAAGAATGTTATTGTTCTATTAAAGTGTCATTCCCCTTATTAAAGTGTCATTTACCTTTTTAATTTATTTAGCGCTTATTTTCTATTTTCTAACAACCGGTTATTAAGAAACAATATTTTAAATTTTCTCCTCTCAAAAAGCTCACACCTTACACAACATCCCCATGCCCACTCCAGTTGTTGTTTTTGCATGAACCATCATGTGTGTTTGAATCAGACTCCGGCTCACCTGCACGTTATAACGACTATAAAACTCAGGGTGTTTTTACGACTATATTTGATTAGTTAAGTTTGCAACTCGAATTGTGATGAGAATCGTTCATTTCTCTTGGAAGATTATATAAGGCAGTGTTATTCTTTTAGGATTTTTATTTTCTTTGCAGATGAACTCATATATTGAAATTAAAGATGGAAAATTTTATGAAACAAAAAGTTGTTAGAAAAGTAGATAGTAGGAAGACTCGTGGAAACATCGCATTATGTAACGTTTATAAAATTGAAACAGTAGTAAAAAAAAGGGATTCCTAACAACAACATGCACCAAACCATATAATGCCTATCATCATCTGATCAAAGAATAATTTTGTGGAGGTATACATGCCATGTCTCCTACAAAACTTGATTTTTCATATCACATTGGTATTACAATCTATATATATATATATGATAATTAAGTGTTTGACATATTCATTTAAGTTGAAACCAAAAAAGAAATGACATGAATACTTATATTCGATGGTTGAAGAGTCGAATAATGAAATATGCATTATACCATGCATCATCAGTTAAAATGCACATAATTGGTGAAGTATTTAAATTTAAACTTTTGCAGTATATTCATATACTATAATTAATACTTATATGAAGGCATAATTTCTAGTTTTTTTTAAACGGTTTAAGGGTGATTCGAACCCCCGATCTATTCGTTGGAGTTGAAACGTCTTACCAATTAAATTGCACTTCGTGACATAATTCCTAGTTGATTGACGATTCTTTTTTTTTTTTACTCCTCCATTTGGGTTATAATAATTGCCAGGGGTGTATTCAAGATTTTTCTTCACCCATACTAAATCAATCATAAATTATTTAAATTTAATAAATAACTATTTGAAACTTTAAACTAATAGAGATAAAAATGTTACATGTAGAAACTATCAATCTTTTTTCTATGTATTATTGAAATTTCCATTTCAAAATCACAAATTAAGTGTTTAACTAATTCTCTAAAAAAAACTATTTATAATTAGACAAAAGGTCTTTATATATTATCCTTTTATACATATATAATACATACAACTTTATACTCAAAATGCACGTGTATGCTTGTGTTGTTGCTTTTATTTAAATTTAATTAGAAAATATATAGTTTTAATCATTACAAATTAAAATTTAACATATAAACAAATGAAATTTTCAAAAGATCTCGTACCCGACACTTACCAACCACCTTAATTAGTAGCTTCCCCGTGGGTTATAAACAAGGGAGTCTGCTTTAAAATCGTCCGCGCTGCACCCACCCCCGAGTATATGCTTCAACAGGAATCGCACAAGGGTAGATTCAAAACCTCTGAAAAAATGCCCCCCCGTCACCCAGCGAACAGTTGTTCCATCATACTATGACTCGATTTAGCAAAACTAGCTGAAAAGCTATTTAATAGCTAAAAAGTTAGTTGATAGCTGATTAAGTAGTTTTTTTTCAACAAACTGACTTGGTTATCTTTTTAAATCAATTAATTTGTTTCAGAAGCTGCACGTTCACGTAAAAGAGCTTATATTAATAACTTAAAATATGCATATTAAGCTTAAAAATGTTGTCCACTTGAGAGGAGATGCCTCCTCTAATAATATAGAACGGCGTAGGCTAGCAGGTCCAAATTCAATATACGTCGACTCTGTTTACCACTAGCTTTTTAGCTTCATGAATTTTTTTATTATAAAAAAACTCGTTACGTGAACGTACAGCTTCTTAAACAAGATAGCTGAAAAACTAACTTGTTTGAGAAGCTAATCTAGTTAACTTGTTAAAAGAAAAAACTACTAGCTATTAATTATCAACTATAAATTATTTTTTTAGCTAGTTTTGATAAACATTGACCTCACACCTACGAGGATTGGTTTAAGGCGTGATCTACATGTGAGAAAATACTCAAACATACATTACTATAAATGAAAATCACCATAAACATGATAAATAATAAAAAATGCTACATTTGTACCAGAATGATATCTTTAATTCTGAGACATAAACTTTACTACATCTCTCATGTTAGCATTAATTTATTGAAACTATTCATTCATATATTTTAATAAAAGTTTAAATGTATGAAGTTATATCCGACATAAAATATTAACACGGATTGCATGTAGGGTGTCGTGGAGGAGCTAGTAGCCCATAGTTGTCTATGCATATTCCAAAGTCGTGCATGTCGACCACTTACTGTACTAGTAGGATGTAATTGTCTTGTTGTGGTCCTTGTGGATGTTTGGACATTAATTTTAATTCAATTTGATAACATGTTGTACATTCATTTTTATTTCATTTGATATTATTATTATGTTGAAATACAAACGGACTCGTCTTATATTTTCAACTGTTTTGATAGGGACGTGGCAGTCATATGGACATATCGACATCTGGTGGAGGAGATACAACAACTCCTTAGACGACTTGCCCGATGTGAACTGCTACTCTGTAATTGTTACTTCACAATAGTGGATAATATTGATATAAAATCCAAATACGTATTTAGATAGAAATAGCTTCAAATTATATTAAAATTTAAAGTTATTTTTATTTAAATAAATATTTAAATTATATGTCACTCACTCGCAAATAATATATGGCTTAGTAGAGCCTAGGTCTAGGCAGTTTGGTATGATGATACGGGATACATCTATATGGTGTGGCTTTTATTTTTATTAATTCAGATATATATATGCTAAATCACCCCGCCTAGTATCTGAAGGGTTGTGACATTTATTTGTATTGCTTAATTAGTATGAATGTCTTCCTTCAAAAAGAATGACTCACGCAATATTATCACCCATTGAAGTTCATTGAAATTGTATGTATTAATCTCGTTAGGACCGTTTAGTTTAAAATTCGAATTTAGTCACAGTCGAGTTGGACACAATCATATTTGTTTAAGCCATTTAAGTTGAAATATTATTTACTAAAATAGAATTTAACTCAAATTCTCAATTCAACTCAATTCCTTAAATTTTATACCATACATAAATTTACCAGATCAATTATATTTTAATTACTATTTATCAATTCACCATATTTTAATATAAAGAGATTGTTTGATATACAATGAAGTTTACTTATTTAAATTCAAATTGAATTTTTATATATATTTTTAGATAAAAATACATTAAAACTGATTATTATTCTATGCTAAAAACATACCTCTTGATATATGGTCTCTTTTAATAAGTAGAAATGCTAGTAATTTTAGGTACAATATAGAATAGTTGCAAGTGGCATATAATGTAATACAACATGTTTCACATGTGATGCAGTTAGTGTAATCAGAGTTCCCGAAACAAACAAGTTCAACTTCTTCACGGCGCCGGAAAAATTGTCGATGTCATGCTGGCTTTTCAATATCAATTTGTTGTAATCCATCTATCCCAGTCTTTTCTTTATTTAGAGTCAACAGCAAATCATCATCTTCTATACTTAGCAACATAAAATGGTATATTTTTTCCGAATTTAACTTCTAACAAATATGTAAATGAATCAATGAAAGAGTTACAAAAAATACTATTTTCACGAGTAATAAAGTTTTTAATACAACATGAAACACAAAATATTAGTGTTTAATATACTCCTCCACCGGCCTGCCTATATTAAGGAGACACATCTAGATCTTTTATATATAGATGTATTTCTAATAATATATCACTTACGTATTTATCTATATTGAATTTATAATTTATAATTTTTGTATAATTTATATTCATTACAAACTTAATTATTAGTATTTATTTATTTTAAATTACAAGCCATAAAAGAAGTGTCCCACGAATAGGCGAAGCTAGCTAGTGAGTAATTAATACATACATGCATGTCCTATTCAATGTTTTAGTCACGCCATACTTGCATATATACCCCTCCAACTCTCCCTACTAGCTACCACTCATCAGTGATCACAACTTTGATACTTGAAAATCACACCATTTCCACGTTCTCCTATTTTTTTCCGAAAAATCACTATCTACCCTCACTTCACTTCTTCCTACCTCTAAATCTATATAACCACAACACCACATTTGTTAGCTCTTTCAACCACAACATCATGGCCACAATGATCAATTGTTTGAGGAGCTGGCCCGAACCCATTGTCCGGGTCCAACACCTCGCTGATAGCGGGATTAACGTCATCCCAGACTGTTACGTCAAGAAACCCTCCGATCGCCCTGGCTCACCTCCCGGTGTGATTGAGGTCGACGTCAACATTCCCATCATCAACATGCAAGACGTGTACTCCATGAATGTGGAAAAACGTCGCTCCACCATGGAGATGATTGATCGGGCATGCAGGGAGTGGGGGTTCTTCCAGGTCGTGAACCACGGGGTTAACGAGGCGGTTATGAGGGGGGCGAGGGAGGCTTGGAGGGAGTTCTTCCGTATGCCGTTGGAGGAGAAGCAAAAGTACGCGAACCTTCCAACCACGTACGAAGGGTATGGGAGCCGGCTCGGGGTGGAGAAAGGGATCTCACTAGACTGGAGTGACTATTACTTCCTCCAGCTCCTCCCTAACAACATCAGGGACCATAACAAATGGCCCAGAAACCCGGTTACATGCAGGTATATATATCTAATCTTAGCTCTATACAGTTCATTGAGATGAAATTAGATCCGTTATTGTGCAATACTACATTCTACTAAGACTCAGTTGTTGGTTTCATTAATTAGCGTAGAAAACGTGTATTATTTACCATTAAATGAATAAAACACGTGTTTTAAATTTAAAAATGGGAGCAACTATATGGAACAATATCGTTTAAAGATCTACCGACAAGTCCGTAGTACTACTAAATGACGGTGGGAACGAATTTCTTATCGATTTCTGAAGCCAGATTCTTTTCGTACATCAATAATTAGATCATTTATATATGAATAATGTTATTAAAAATGTGGACTCCGAAACTACGCAATCGCGCGTCCATAACTCTCAAAATATGCTCTAGAACGCACAACGTACATTTGGTAATTAAGGACGAGATATGGATTGGTGTTCTAAAAATGAGTATAATATTTAAATAACATCTATTACGTTTATAAGTGAATATTTTATCACGTTTATATATAAATGTTTTAGTAAAAGTTTATAATCTTCATGGGTCTAATGGTATAATTGACAATCCATTTTAATTTAGTAACATGTATAAAAATGGTTTCTCATTATACTTATTATTTTCTTATAGTGAATGCTTTGGAATTCGTTTTTTTACATGTATGTTTATTCAGATTTTCTTTTTATTTTTCTGGGAGAAACATTTTTTAAATAAGCTAATTATATACGAGGTACATTTATCCATACCACCTTATAGCTCATTGTCTTGTCTAAATCATAACCACTTTATAACTCTAACTCTATCAGGGTTTGAACTCTGCACCTCCTGCATACAACTCCAGCTCCATAACCACCTTATAATTTCAATGCTGCCGGAGTTCGAACTCTGTACCTACTGCATACAACCCAAACTCTCGCTGCTAGACCACCTTATTACTTTGTTTTTGGGGGAAACATTAGTTGGGGGAAATTCCAACATGCTCATAATGCTAAAATAGTAGTAGTACACTTTATACATTATATTTTGTAAAATTTTATTGGATAATTTCTTTTTCCTACTATCGTTGCTATTATTTATTTGTGTGCGGGTGTGTTTGTGCAAATGCATCTGTCGGAGTTTCCGAGTTCCATTTCTATGCCTTCTATAAATGGATTAGTTAATTTATTTATTGATTTTGAGAATATCTCGATGTATAATTTATGTGTGTGACTAGAAAAGAAAAAAGAATCAATCAAGTCGAACCTTGTAGCTGAAAATAATTACATAAGGGAGAAATCCATTAACTCATCAGTGGTATATTTTTAATTAGTATGTAGTGGTAAAAAATGTTCTAATACATAATTAACAATTATTGCAGGGAATTTGTTGAAGAGTATGGGAAACAAGTTGTTAAACTTGGTGGAGAACTTATGAAGATTTTCTCAGCAAATCTTGGTCTTGAAGAGAACTATCTTTTTAATGCCTTTGGAGGAGAAGAAAATATAGGTGCATGCTTAAGGGTAAACTATTACCCAAAATGCCCTCAACCGGATCTCACACTCGGACTTTCCCCCCATTCGGATCCGGGTGGTATGACCCTTCTTTTCCCTGATGAAAATGTATCCGGCCTCCAAGTTCGTCGTGGTGATGCTTGGGTCACCGTTAAGCCCCTTCCTAATGCTTTCATCGTTAACATTGGTGATCAACTTCAGGTCATTCAATTTCCCCTTTACATCATATTTCAATTGATTTTATAGTATAAATTAGAGTGTGACATCTTCTAATATTAATATTGTCAATGGCTTATAGGTTGTAAGTAACGCAAAATACAAGAGCATCGAGCACAGAGTGATTGTGAACTCAGCCAAAGAGAGAGTGTCCCTTGCTATGTTCTACAACCCGAAAGGCGACGTGGTCATCAAGCCGGCGGAGGAGCTACTAGGGAAGGAGCCGCCCATGTATTCGGCAATGACTTACAATGAGTACAGGCTATTCATAAGGACCAGGGGACCTTGTGGCAAGTCACAAGTTGAATCTCTTAAATCCCCAAAATAATTGAAATATGTTAATTAAATAATTTTCGTTTTAAAATATTATGCAATGTGAAATATTAGTAGTTAAGTGTGATTCACTAATTAAGTGAGGGTAAGATTTAGACTTCCCATAATCCTTTTCATTTTGTTAATAATGGACCTTAATTAATTAGTTAACTTGTGGACTTGTCAGTGAGTTTGCTTGTGGACTCATTTTGTACTTTTAAAGTGAATCAAATTTGTTGCTTTCTATAATATAATGGCTTCATGAATCGACCAACATATATTAATATCACATACATTTCATGCTCACTCTCTTGGTTGAATTTTCCATGTTAGAAATTTGAAGTTCCTATACGTATGGAATACGGTAAAATTTATATAAATTAATATTTAATAAATTAATAAATTTAATAAAATTAATAATTTATTCAATCTTAATTTGAAACCAGTATAAAATTGGATCCCAATCGATAAAATGATAACGAAGTGCAGCTCAGTTGGTAAGACGTTTCAACTCCAACCAATAGATCTGAGGTTCGAGTCACTTTTGCCGTTTCAGAAAAAAAAAAAAAAAATTCAACTTCATCATCGATCAGATTTTGAATGGTGGCGGGCAATTTCTTCAATGCCTTGAACCTCGTAACATTCATTATTTTTCACCAGGATAATCTCGCAAATGATTCACATTCATTTTGAACTTGAAAATTTAAAGATTATACGTAAAACCTCTTTAAATTAATAAATTATTAATTTATCGATATAATAATATCTCGCTAAATTAATAAAATATTTCAATCAGAACATTATTAATTTATAGGAATTTTATTGTAAATAGTTTTTTGAGCATGTTGTAATAATATGTTATATTGGTGTACTAATATGTTGTATTGTATAACATCTAATGTATATATGTAACAGTCCGGGATCTGGTTCAGACGTCAAGGGTTGTGCCGAATATTCAAAATACACCTTTATTATTTAAAATATCAAAATATTATCCGTTACAAACCAAATGTACAGGATAATTTAAGACAGAAAAATATGAAAACAGAAACACACATTTAAACTTAATTTTCAAGCAGCGGAGACCAGTCAGTCCGTCTGTCTGTTCTACCCAAGCCTATCCTCGTGCTCAAAATCTGGGAAAGCAAAATATTGAAAACAGGGAGAGTGTCAATCATTAGGACTCAGTGAGGACAGTCATGCAAGCATGAATATGCGTATGAAATGCAACAGTACAGTAACCAACACACTTGTTGATCAAGCAGTAATTTTTGAACAGTGGGGAAACCGCAAACGGGAACAATAACAGTAATTGTTGCAGGTGGCATCACCCAGCGTCAGTAACAGTATGGGGTCGTGGCATGGTGATCCACCCAACGGCCACTACAAGAAAACATCAAAATGACGACGGTATTTTGCGACAGATAATATCCGTCGCAAAATAGCGACGGATAAAATAATCCGTCGCCATTCAGCGACGAATAATTTATCCGTTGCTATTTCTAGCGACGGATAATACTATCCGTCGCTAGATTATTAGACGGATTTAAAAAAAAAAAAGAAATTACTTTAGCGACGGATAACTTTATCCGTCGCTAGTCTTGTTAAAATCGGGGAAATGGGCAGAACATCCCATTTCCCCTTTTCTTCTCCATTTCTCCTCCATTTCTTCTCCCTTTATTCCATCTTCTCCATTCCTCCGCCGCCGGTCACCGCCGCCTCGCCTCGCCGCCAACTTGCCGCCTCTCCAACTCACCGGTCCCGCCTATACCATCTTTCAATTCGTAATCGAGGTATGTAATTAGCAAAAC
>JAYMSP010000723.1:0-42982 GCA_036897095.1 Plantago elongata | reverse complement strand
GTATAAAGTAGTAGAAATATTTTCGATCCATTTAAGTGATGGAAGATAAAGTTGGTACGGACGAAAAATGAATACGGAGAAATGGAGTTGGAACGTGGAAGTATTATATTATGCAAAAAATCATACTTGTAAATATTTTATTAAAGGATACAAGTAAAACAACATATTAAAAATGTGCAAGACATAAAATATATGAAAATGAGTCTCAAATCACTGTAATCGTAAAATTATTGTATAACCAAAAAACTCATATTATTACTAGATAAGAAGTTCGACAAATATAAATATTTCAAATAATAATGAAAGAGAAAATTATTTTTCACTTTTATAATTAGTTTTCATAAAGTTATTATGAAAATGGTATATATCTAATTCTAACATGTGAAAGGAATAAGGGAAAGCATAATAAACTTGGAAGGATAAAAATGTGAAAGTAATTATAAATGAGTAGAGAGAACAAAGGAGTAAGAAATATTAAAAGAAATAGGGGATCTAGAGTGTTGATCCCGTGATCTTTATACAAAAAGGACATTTTAAACCCATTTAATGACCATCAGACCACTCCAAAAACATTAGAATTATTGTACATTATATATATAGATATATAATATGGGGCCCTGTGCGGTTGGCTCAAACCGCACAGGGCCTTAGCTGGGCCTGTCTACTATATGTCTGGAGATAAAGGATCACATGTAGCATTTATTACTGTGATCTTGTAGACATAGAGTAATTCTAATATATACTTATAACCCAGTACCCTAACCCTTATACTTTACATAAATAATTTTCGATTGAGAGATAGCCAAATAGATCTGAAATCCTACAAAAAGATACTTAATATAGGATTATCACAAATTTACACCCTACTGGGAAGTGCATTCTCCTAATTCACACGCACATGAAATAAACACCTCCTTTTCATGTGGAAAGACTTTGATATCGTCCATTTAATTTCTCACCACATCACTGGTCAGAAAGATCAAGCAAACAGCATATAAAATGGATAACCTTGAAAGTGTCATTGCATAATGCACTTTATATATTAATCTTGTCTTTCTTAATTAGTTCAATGGTTATGTTTGTTTGAGTGTTTATTTTACAGAAAACAACCTTGACAATTGGACTAATTGTTGATCGGAGATTTCCTTTAAGAAGAAACAAGAGATCAACCACAATATAGAAAGAATATTCAAGACAAAGACTAGAAGGAAATATATAGAAAAAGATCTTCAATATTGAGACAATTTCCTTCTAGGTGCCGGCCCAACAAAGCAAAGAAGAAAACCTTCCTTCTGCAGATGTTCTTTTCCTGATCGAATTAGAAGAAGTTGAAGACTCTATATATACATGAAGAAGGCTGCTTTGTGAGACACACACATACACCGAGACTTTAGATTTTCATATCATACTCGTATGTCTTTGCTTTACTAGACTTGTACTTACTATCATATTGTGGATGTTCATCAAATAGGTGTTTGTGAATCATTCACCGTGATAGTGACTATAATAGGTTCTTTATTCGAGTTTATTCTAGGTCTAGTTTTCCGTGCGTTGATCAATCATTTTGTGATTGATCATATACTCCTTGTGTAATTCCATTATTCAGACTAGAGGAAATTTAGCCTACGGCACCGTCAGCAGATTTTATATATGCTTGCTTGATTTGTGGAAATTTGTCTTTTTATCCGCTACACTTTATTCTACACAGAAAATCATTGTTGACTGCATTGTTGACTCATCACTGGAGTCAACATCGCTTACTGTTCTAGTAACAATCCCGGTCCAATAGTTCTAACAAGTGGTATCAGAGCCAGCTACCTAATTTCTGTTATCTGGATTTGGTACTGCTACAATGGACGTCTACTCAAATTTCAACAAATCACCTGTGCTCGATCGGTCAAACTACACCTTGTGGCAAATTAAGATGAGGACATATATCAAAGCTCTTGAAGTCAGAGCTTGGAGATCAATTGTGTAAGGCTATGTGTGACCTACTAAAGGACATGATGATGATGATGATGATGATGATGATGATGATGGTGATATTGTTCGAATCCCTGAAGAATGATTCAATCCAGGTCAGTATCCCCCGCTTGGGTTTCGATGACTGGTAGGTCAGTATCCCCCGCTTGGGTTTCGATGAAAAAGCTTTGAATGCTATTTTTAGTCATGTTGATATCCACATGTTTGAGATTGTTCAAAACTGCACCACTGCTAAACAAGTTTAGAATTTTCTTCAATTTCATTGTGAATGTGATGATAGTGTTAAACAAACTAAACTTCGCATGCTTTGGTCTAAGTTTGAAAATCTAAGAATGGCAGATGAAGAATCCATTGAGTCTTATTTTAGCAAACTTATGACTATGTCTAATGATATCCAACATCTTGGTGATGCTATTTCAAATCAACAGTTGATTTCAAAAGCTTTAAGGTCTCTTCCTGCTAAATTTGACACTAAAGTTACTATTTTGGAAGATACTCAAAACTTGACTACTATGGACTTTCATACTCTGATGAACAACTTGAAAAATTATGAGATGAAAGATAATGAAAGAAGAGGAACAAAAACCCATAGTATGTCTTTGCAATCCTTGTTTAAAGATAAAGTTAGTGAACATGTGCATGATTGTAGTGATGACTCTGATGTGTCTGATGAAACCTACAACAATCTGGTTACAAAATTTGATAGAATGAAATTCAGAAAAACACACTAACCAAGGTTCTGTGAGTAAAGAGACTAGTAATTTCAAGAAAAAATTTGTTAGGTCTAACTCCAGCTCTAAGTTAAGTGATGATCAACTTAGCAAGGTTATCTATTTTGAATGCCAAGGTTGGGGTCATTATCAGAATGAATGTGCTAACACTCTTCGAAAGGAGAAAAAGAGTTTACTTGCTGCTCTCAGTTGACTCAGGTGATGAACAAGAAGAGGACAAAGATGCCACAACTCTGCTCTCAACTCTGGACGATGTTGATAACCACTGGTGTGTCAACATTGAAAATCTATCAATAAAGAAAGTAGTCTTTTTGACTATGATGACTCACAGTTATGTGAATCACTATCCTGGACTAACCTTGAGAAATCAGTTTCTATTAATGTCTTATGTCTACATGGTTCATTTTACTTTGATGCAGATATTCCTCTTGAGGAATAACTCACTGATGAACAAAAGATTGAAGAACTTCAACTGATTTACGAATTACTCCTCAAGGAATTTAAGAAACTGAAGAAATCTTCAAGAAACAGAAAAGGAGAATGAGGACATGAAATCCACCATCGTCATGCTTGAAGTAGCTCTCACAAAAAAGGATGCTGAATTTTGTAAGGTAACTGCTGAGCTTGACAAAGAGAAGGTAATCTAAGAATGGAACTCTTCTATTTCTAAACTTAATGACACTTGATATGGACAATGATGACACAACTGGTCTAGGATACACTGGTAGATATAGCACTTCCTTTGAAAAGAAACTTGGGCGTGACATGAACTGCAAAAGTGTTTTAGGTAACTCTGAAACTAAAGATAAAGTTAAAATCATTTCTAAACTGGTCAATACACCTGTTTTTATCAAAGAAAAAGTTAAGAAAACCATTATGTGTCAACATTGTCATAAATTTGGTCATAAGAAACATCACTGCCTTGCCTACCTAAGAGATCTGGAAAAGGAAAAGATAGAAAGCTCTAGTACGGACTACTCTGAGGAAATAACTCAAACTGAACCTGCTGAGGCAAGTGACAAACCCAGTGTTGACACCAATGTTGAAACCACATCTAAGTCAACAATTAAGTACTAAGAAGGTTTGTCTCAATGATACTCCCTGTGTTCCTGCTCATCTAGGTAGTGGTTGTTTTACTCAGAAAAGTCCTAAAGATAAGCATAAAGGAATATGGGCTCCTAGGGAAAAGATTGTTTACAATGTTGCTTTTTCTGTTGCTACTTCTCTTAACAATGCAGTAAATTGGTCCTTGAAAGTGGATGCTCACATCACATGACTGGCAATCTCAAGCATCTAGCAAACTATATCTCTCAAGAATCTGAATTTGTGACTTTTGGTGGAAACTACAAGAGCAGAATTCTTGGAAAAGGAACTCTGTTCATTGAAGGATATCTTAATCTCAAGAATGTTTTGTTAGATGATGACTTAGAAGTTAAATTCGATAAAGTTTCGCGTCTAGTTTACACTTGTGCACATCAAGAGGTTGTTATGACAAGTACAAGGTCTAGAAACAATTGCTATGTGATGACTGACTCTCAAAACTACAACCTTGCAACAAATGATGATAATGAGATCTGGCACAAGAAGCTAGGACATGAATTTCAGGAATCTGGTGGAACTCATCAAACTTGGAGCTGTCACAAGAGTGCCCGAACTCCCAAACACTGGGTAACATGTGAGTGGAGATTGTCTAAAAGGTAAGCTAACTAGAGCTATGCATCATTCTCATCAAACTGAAGGACACCAAAGAGGTACGTTTTATTACTTTGAACTCTTGCATATGGATCTCCTGTATCCAATTGAAGTTGAAAGTCTTGAAGGTACATGGTACATCTTTGTCATTGTTGAGGATTTTTATAGTATTACTTGTGTAAACCTTCTAAAGGGAAAATCTAAAACTTTTGAGTCTTTCCAAAAATTGCATGCTAGGTTTAGTACTCTCTACTCCACTGTGACTCAAAGAATTAGATCTGATCATGGTAAGAAAGTTGAGAATCCATAATTTGCCAAATATGTGAATTGAAAGGTCTCTTTGTTGGATATTTTCTCAATAGCCATGCTTTTAGAGTTTATAATCCAAGGACCCAAATCATTCAAGAATTTGTGAATATTACTTTTGATAATGATGAGCTATTTGACCAGATGAACAAAGAAACATGTACAATGCTGGGAATATGTACTACTTGTGAAAATGCAAGTACTGAACCAGAACATGAAGCTAAACATAAGTACTCTAGTGCAGTTCAAGGAGACAGTGTCAATATTAACGACAATGTTGACTCAACATCGAGTTTAACATTGCTGACTGAAAGCTCAATTGATGACACTATTCCTGAGGAAGAATCTGAATCAATGTGAGATGATTCTGAACATGTTACTAAGCCTGAACCTGAACCTTAGACAAACTCTTTGGACAATGTAAGGAGGAATTCCTCACTTGGCTTTCTAAGAGATCATCCAAACACTCAAGTGATTGGTAGCTCGAGTGGAAGGACATTAAGAGGTAACACTAGAAAGAGTTACAAAGTAATGGTCAGGTATGTTACAAATTGTCAATCTATCAGTCTCTCTTGCCTTGTCTCTCTTGCTGAACCAACATATGTGATTGAAACTGTACAACATGAACTTCATCAAGTTAATGTCTTAGGTGTTGTTTTTGGTTATTGTGATAATAAAGTCAATGTGGATCAGCCTAAAGGTTTTGAAGATCCAAGTCACCTTGATTATGTGCTTAAACTGTAAAATGATAGTCTAAAGCAAGTATTGACAAAATTCTTAGCTGACTTTGACTTCAAAAAGGGGGAGATAGATCAAACTTAGAGATATCAAACTTTGCTTATCTTAAGAAAGGAAAATTTCTTTGCACTGCTCATATCTATGATATAGTTTTTGTTTCAACCAACACTACCATGATTGATCAGTTCCTGGTAGATCAGTTTGTTCAAGCTATGACAGGTACATTTGAAATAAACATAATTGAAGAACTTAGTTTCTTCTTTGGACTGCAAAGACAGGATGGTGTATTTCTACCGCATGAGAAATATGCAAAGAATCTTATCACAAAGTTTGGATTGAACAGTGCAAATCCTTGCAATGCTCCCATGTGGCTACTGCTCTCAAACTTAGCAAGATCGATGTTGGGGAAGATGTTGACCCAACATTGGACAGATCAATGATTGGAAATAATTTATACCTATCTGCCACCAAACCATATGACATACTCCCAGTCTATCCTTGTGCCAGGTATTAATCCAATCCTAAAAGCTCTCACCAGATTGCTTTAAAGAGGATTCTCAGGTATGTGTCAGGAACTGTTAATTCGGGATTATGGTTGGCATGTGATTCAAACACTAATCTGGGGGATGTAGTGAGTCTGATTGGGCTGATAATCTTGATGATAGGATATCTAATAGTGGAGGCTGCTTTTATCTTGATCTAATCTTGTGTCTTGGTATGGCAAGAAATAAATCTGTGGACCTAAACTCTTTCGGTTGAAAAACATGTTGCATGAGTATGGTCTTGAAAGTGATACCCTTTTGATGTTTTGTGATATCATTAGTGCCACTCTTATTTCTAAGAACCTTGGTCAACAGTCACACACTAATCACATGGTCATTTGGCATCTCTTTCTAAGAGACATGTTCAATAAGCAAGACATTGACATAGAGCATATAGAAACCACAAACCAACTAGCAGATATATTTACCAAACGAATGGATAAAGAGAGATTCTTTAGTCTAAGAAAGTCTCAGGTATGTAATACTATTATCCTGATTAGTGAAAATTTAGCCTACGACACCGTCCGCATATTTTATATATGCTGGCTTGATTTGTGGAAATATGTTTGTCTATCCGCTATACTTTATTTCACACAGACAATTATTGTTGACTGCATTGTTGACTCATCACTGGAGTCAACATTGCTTACTGTTCTAGCAAAAATTCCGGTCCAATAGTTCTAACAAACCTTCTATTCTCAGTAATACATATTAGGATGGTCTAATCTAATATTGTATTATAAAAGATTCAAATTCATAATAGTATTTCAATCGATGATAATAAGCTTATTCGAAAATGGAAAGATAATTGACTTCGACACCATCAATTCCTTACCATATTGATAAGTCCATCATATCAAATTCAGCAAGGTGGTCCATATACCATACCAAACAACTCCATAATGTCTACGGGCATAAACTTTAGATCGGCTCAACTAAGGCAGTTAATTATAGTATTCCATGCACTTGAGAGAGCACGTTGGGAAATATGAGCTCGTGTTCTATGTTTAGACTTTAAGAGGGTGCTGCTACAAGGTACTACACTATGGAAGAGCAAATGAGGATTGGTCTTTGTTATTATTGACTTAATTTATGTTCCAGTAGAAAACACCTGGTCCACTACCCACGTGTGTTGTTTCGATAAATAGTCTTTGCTTTAACGTACCCACCAACACCGATCTTCCAATTTAATTAAATCGGCATAATTCATTAGATAATTTTTGTGATCTAACAATATAATTCCATCGAATTGTTTGTATCTGAGTTTTACGAGTGCATTTTAGTCGAATTTCTTGTGCAGTTTTATGTTGTATGTTTGCACGATATTATGATTCAGGTGGAAGATGTAGCAAAACGGTAAAAAAAGTGTATTGAGAATTCAGACGATTTTTTTTTGAATCATTTAACCGAAGCATGTAAAAAAGTGAAACTAATACAATATTTTCATGTTTGTATTTTGTCTATAACTTTCTCATACGAACTCTGATTGACATGAAATCAATGTTGTTCGGGAATAATCCAACGATATACAACTTATGTGAACATAGTAAAAAAATTAGTGATTTTTTTGAGAATGATGTGATTAAAAGTTTGTACTTATTGAACATTGTTACCGGCACAACAATTAGCATGTCTAATTAATTTTTCTATACCTTCCATGGACATACATTCCGAACAATGTAGGTTTCGTGGCATACCTAAGATTCTTCCTATGGTGTAATTATCCCATATATAATAGTTGAATGTTCCATAATCCACATAACATATATTAAATCTAACACACCTAAGTGCATGTAACATAAATCCACCTTATGATTGTACAAGGCCACTGGAGTTGGAGCTTCTCGAGGAAATTGATCTTGCCCTATCCTATATGAATTAGATAAAGCTAAATGGAGAAGAATCTGAGATTTCCTACTTAATTCTTTTAAATTAGAAAGTGGTGGAAGTGACATGACATGTAAAAAACATTTGGCATTGCCTAGATTCTCTTCGCACAGCTTTTCTCTCTTGTGATAATTTGGGTCCAATTGGGGTAATTGGTACTTGTTGATTGAACATATTTTCCAGGTTTCTCCAAAAAGAGATACTATGCACACACACGCTTTGTGGATATTTGGAGTACAAATTTCTTTCATCTGCAAACTCAGTTTAATCTTATTCAATTCTATTTAATTATATTATATTTGCTATAATTTAATTTACTTTTAATTCATTTCAGATAATTATATTAGAAAATAACATTGACTAAAAAATATATATGTTAGAAACTTGAAAGGCTTGAATCAGATTCATTCAATAGATTGTCCATATATATTTGTTTGATGTAATGGCTAAATCCGTACTCCAACATAGATATATATAGTCAGTAAACATAGCAGGGTTTCTTAGTCATGGCACGGGTGAAGGATACAGCCAAAACCTGATGAAGGATAGTGAAATATTGGATTTTTCTAAAATATTAAATTCAGAACATACTATATATTATTATGAATTATAATAGAATTTGTTGGTGATCAATGGGATATAATGGTACGATATATATAATTGAGAACGATGAAATTAACTTATTATATTAGTGATTGATCAATTGGTTGAGGTTAGCATAGTACTAGAAATATAAAGTAAATTAGTTTTTATAGACATAAAAGCTAACTAAATGATCAAACTAAGAAATGAAAAGTAAGTATGAACATGTTTGGTATATGTTAAAAAAAAACGTTAAAGTAAAATTTTTTTTTAATTGTAACTGATGAATTATAAAAAATGGTATTTAAATAAAATAATATTTATTAGAATTTATAGGGTTGTATATATCGTGTGTAAGGATAAAGTGTTGTGTGTAAAAATGTAGTAATGGGTTTGATATTTTTAATTTTATCTGATTAGTTTAAATGTTGTAGATTCCTAGTTTGTTTGACATATATAGTAGGGTAGAAAGACAAATATAATGATGATTGTTTTGTGAATAAAATTTGAGTTAAACTTTTTACTATAGAAGATGCAAAACAATATTTTGAAATATTTTAACGGATGCATAGTCCGTTTTAGTGCTATATCAAATATGCGATCTCTACCATAAATATAAAATTTTACAATTCAATTCAAATTTAATTATTATTTATTTGTTAAAACTTTATTGAAAGTTGATCAATTAAAGTTGTGAGCCAAATAAAAATATAGTGAAACTTCATTTGACATAATTTATGGTTTTAATTGACAGTGGTATGATTTTATTAAATTATTTATTGTTTTAATGTAAAAAAGATTATGATTCAGGTGCAAAATAACTGTTAAGTACTGTTTAAACAAATTATGAAACTTAAAAAAGTATAACACGAGGGAACACAGGTAATTGTGTGTGGTTTATTTATGTTTGTAATAATAAAAGTTAGCTAAGTAGATGGCTATAAACCTAAGATAGGACCATATAATCGTAATATAGTATTTTATTAGAATATAAAATTGTATAAACAGAAGGAAGATTCGTTGGATGAAATGGAAAGAAATGAAAATCATGCATAATCTTTGAGGGGCCGACCATGAAGTACCGGATAACTATATTATAATACAATAATGAAAAGCACACGGTAATTTGTCTGATTGATTATTTATTTGTTCTGTTTTGCTTTAATTTTACGGTGATCAATCAATTTATCGATCATGCACCACCCGTGAAATAATTAACTTAAGTGTACATCCGACTCTAAATATGACTTCGATAATTCAGCTTCTATTCTAATTTAGAGTCGAATTCACGTAGAATTTGAATTGTTAAAAGTCAATTTTAAATTATCAATTATTTACATAAAAAAGACAATTTAAATTGACTTTTATTAATTCAAATTGCATCTCAAACGATCATTTAACTACTAAAATGATAAGATATATACTCCATCCATACAAATTGTTGAACCCAAAATCTACTTGAAACCTTAATATCATTTGTTGTCGGACTTTAAGTTGGTCCGGACCTAATCTAACCCGAATCTATTCAACATTGGACCTTAACTCCTACTTAAGTAACGTGTTAATTATGGTAATTAACTATAATTGTTTTGTTATATGCATTGATATTTTGAACAATTGAACCTACAGTAGCTAGTATTACATGCTTCATTTGCCATCGGTAAAATGTGGTGAGTTTTTAAGTCAATAATTTTTTTGGAGGGAGTTTTTAATTACTGACAAATGTGCGGATCATATATCTATGGGTCATCCTGGCATATGTTTAGGCAGTATTTGAATTGTACAACTCTAATTGATTTTACTTAAATGAGATTTAAATTTCACAATTATATTATAATAAATATATAGGCTTATGCCGCTCTGACTCAAAGTTTGAAGTTGTGACGAAGAGGATATTAGTATTTTTATAATTTGATGATCATAATACAGCCACCGTAATTTTATTTTGCTGGAAAAAGAAATAGGAAATGAAAAGATAATGCTAGAACTGATCTTTCAAAAACTTTCTTGTTACAGTATATGTACAGTTTGAAGAAAAGTGACAGCAACCAATAAATGAGGGTATCTTCTTTGAGTTTACTGTTAATTAGCAGTACTCGTATTGAAGATAAAACTAGCTTGTTTGAATAATTTGCCAAGGCATTAATTATGATAATAAGGAAAATAATACTCTTTTAATTATCACCAATATGTTTTTGGAGGGTTTTTTTATGTAACCTAGCTAGCTATATATCTAATTATTAGTTCTGAAAATTAGTGGAACCTAATTTTCTAGCCATATATTCTATGTTTTTCTGGACAAAAGTTGCAAGGAACAGAAAGGAGAGGAATATTTTTCATGTTGAATTATGTTATATATATATATATATATATATAGACACACACACACACAAAAACATCATGTACCTGTTATTATTTTTTATTTTTATTTGAAATGAAGATTTCTTTTGAAATACCATTTCTTTATAAAAATTAAAATTAGTTTATCTATAATTAAGCTTTGCATATCTAAAAATTTATTAATTTCAGTTTAATTTTATTCTGATTAGTTATTTTTTATATTACAATTCAGTTAAGTTTAGATCAGTTTAGACGAAGAGAACAACATTATGCGGTGTGATGGTGGTTAATCGAAAATGTTACAGCTATATTTCTGTTCTCGTGGTTCTAGTACTAATACTTGGACACATAAACCTGTTAGAAATAACCACAAATGATCCTATCCAACTACTTGATATGAACATCTTCCTTTATATATGTACACGCATTTGAATTTGTAAAGAATAACTACCATCATGTAAGGAGTGGACTAATCCCACTTTCACCCAAAAAGAATCAAGATGATAGTATAAAATAGAATCGAAATGTTAAGAAAGAAACATAAAGTAAGAAACAAAGGCAAAACATCATCTGATTCATATCATATCTGATTTGAGAGGTCATTGTGTACATTGGCTGTTAATTACTACTGACTACTGAGTATTATTGTAGCTACTGTTATCATGGGAATGAACTCATGAGCCAAATATAGTAATCGAACTTGGAGAGACACATATTGCGGCCAAATATACCTCTCCTTATAACATTTTCTTTTCCCCGCATGACAACTATATAAGGAAATGCCCAACTATCCCTTCAAAATTTCTTTAAATAAGGTGGAGGGTCATTATGATTATTATTTTCTTTAAAAATAAAGATTATACAACTATTTTTATATCAATACCTCTTTAATACTCCTAAACCTTCTTATGACTCCATCAGAAATACAACCTTACACCTCCTTGTTACCACTCCAACTCTATACGACCACACAACCTTATTTTATAGCTCCGTCAGGGTCATTAATTACATATTTGATAGCTCCCAAATGCACCTGCTATCCTGTGGAGTAGCTTGCTATTTGCTAACATGCCCCTTCATGGTTCCTGCATGAACCGATAGATAAAGATTCAATAATCAATTTCACGTGTTAACAATAAGATAAGTGATCGTGGTGCATACTTAGTCTACATGGAGGGGGTTGAGATTTAAGGGGTGATGAGATTTGGAGTTTTTTCGTTAGTCGATGGTTGTATTCGGTTTAGATAATTTTCATGATGTATCCTAAAATATGTTTATTGGTTTGGATGAGATATGTTTATTCTCTTTATAATTATTTGGTTGAGTGCACTTGTGCTCTTGACACTCATTACTATAATTTTTAAGCAATTTTTATATGCGCGTGTTTAATAATATACCATTCACTAAACTTATAAAATCACAACTTTATCGATATACTATTATTTACAAATTAAGATTTATATGTGTTAAACAGTAATTATTTCATTTAGGAATCAATGTAAATTAATTATAATTAACAAGAATGAAACAAAAAGTAAGAAACAAAAGCAGCTCTAAAAAAGGGCCCATAACATGTCTCCTCAACGTTAACTCATTAAGTCTAAGATATGATCTTCATTTTCTTTCCACTTAACCATTAGCTAGCAATATTTACTTTCACCACATCCATCTCTTTTTCTCCATATAATTTCTTCACTATGATCAATTACTCTTCATCCATCATGATGTCCAATAATACTGATCCATCTTCCTCCTCTGCCACCACTCAACCACCACCACCGCCACCGCAGCTCAGCCGCTATGAGTCCCAAAAGAGGCGGGACTGGAACACTTTCCTACAGTACTTAAACAACAAAAGGCCACCAATCTCACTAGCCCACTTCAACTACACTCATGTTCTTGAGTTCCTCCAATACCTAGACCAGTTTGGCAAAACTAAAGTCCACTTACGCGGTTGCATATTCTTCGGGCAGCCCGATCCTCCTGCCCCCTGCGCCTGCCCGCTCAGACAGGCTTGGGGCAGCCTGGACGCGCTGATTGGACGGCTTAGGGCAGCGTATGAGGAGCATGGGGGATCACCGGAGACGAATCCGTTTGCGAACGGGGGTATTCGTGTATTTCTAAGGGAAGTGAAGGAGTGTCAGGCTAAGGCAAGAGGGATTGTGTTCAAGAAGAAGAAAAAGAAGAAGAAGATCATTTGTCAGGATCAGCATCAGCAGCAGTCCATCAACAATCATGGATGATGAGGGAAAAAATGGTAATTGCTATAATCATATATATAGACATTTTCTTAAGTTGGTTGCAGATCAATAATCCCATGGTCCATAATCATAAAAGGTGCAAATCTATGAAAAAGAAGAAAACAGGAGATTTATTTATGATAATTATCTGAAATGATGATATGTAAAATGGTATTGACTGAGTAAATTAGTATTGTTAATTTATAGACAGTGGACCATATAAATGATCACAGGTTGAATAATAGCGTATGTATAAACAAGGTAAAGAAACCCTAGATCTAATTAGCTAACCAAAAACCCTAGCTATCTTGGTGATCAAGTTGAGTACTCATGGACTTGTTTAATTAATCACTTTTCTGTGTTAAAAATAAAAGATCGAAGTACTGTTTATACTGTGAGTTTCTGTTGAACTTGACTAATCAACTGTTGAGCTTATACACTCTATAAGACTATCCATATGAAGGTTTTGAGATAATCATCTACACCAAAATCTCAGAAAAATCAAATTCATATTACCTAATTTCATGATCTACTTGTAATCACACTCTAGGATCATATACACTCCTAGATGTCAACCATAATCACATTGTAGTTCACTAACAATTAAAACCAAGAAAACCAGATCAAAATATGTATTTTTAATCAGGTTTACGCAATTTTGATTGCTAGCTAATCAGTCACAATCAAGTTCTGAATTAATATAACCACAATGTGTATGATCATTTCTTAACTTTCTAAATTCTGAAAGTGCTGCCTGATCATGAAATAAAATTCTCTTTTTCCAACCTGAGGTGCATGTTTGGTTGAATTCCTTGTTGGCTTGCACAATTAATCCAGACCACTTCAGTCCAAATCTACATTATATGCATAAATAGTATGTCAGGAACGTACATTTGAACAAGGACTGATGATTTTCATTCTCTTCTTCTTTTCCCAATGCTGATCAGATTGCTTAATTATAAGTACACACTTAATTTCATTTACTAGTTTCCATCTAATGCTTCAAAACTGCAGGGCACTGTCAGGTGCTTGTGTCCCAAATTTCCTTGCAAGCTTTCGTCATTTGAAAATGTGTTATCGCCTTAATTTGTGCGCAGAGTATTTTTCAGCCACGTTTTCATGTGTTTCTGATTCCAACTAGCTAGCTGGTGCATTTTGCGTGCAACACTGACACACTGTTGCACTTGCACCTTTTTGTTGGTTAATTACAGTCACTAAAGAGATACATGTGTAGTTATGCAGGTTATGAGGTTCCCATAAGAAGAAAATTCTTTTGCATAGACCATGATTAGCACATCATCAACCTAAAAGTTTCCTCATCACCATCCAAGTCCAACTACCTTTTTCAGCCATCACTGAACCACCATTCCTCCATTCTGCGTCATATTATCTGTAAACCCCTCCATCACCTACTATAGATCTGGTAACATTTAGGACTTTGGGTTATAGGATACAAAATGCAATATTGATGACGCTGAAGCTACTTAATTACAAATGTTAAAGAATGCGGCAAGCATGAGAGAATCAAGTTTTCTTCCTCAGCCCATATTGTGGATTTGATAAAAAGATCTTTTCACTTGAGGTTAAGACCTTACATCTACAATTAACATCATGTATAACAATGTGGACTATTTATACTTAACTTTTATCACTCAAAATTTCACATTGTCTCTGACATAATTAAAATCGTGGAAACATGTCATCTATAGAGAGTATGATCTCTCTTAGCTGATTATTGCTCCCTGGATGGACATGATTTCAACCTCTCAATTTCGACTAGGAAAAGTGAATGCCTAGACATAGTGACATACAATTAGACACCAGGGGGAAGCTAGCTAACTGCAATATTTATCCAAATAAAATGTATCTACAGATATATTAATTACAAAGAAATACTTGATGATGGTTTTTGAAATCTTTGCAGGATCATAAAGTTGAGCTATATATTTGGAAAAGCCAGGAGAGGTCAATGGAGATATATACGCTTGCTGCAGCATTATATCCGGCTTGTAACTTGGTGAAGTTCAGAGAAGTTGATCCCTAAGTTTTTACGGATCATTGTTATTATTGTTACTGTTATCTTGTATGGTTGTACCAGCTGATATATATATTATGCAACTGGATCAAAAGCATAATGCAAGTCTTAGAGTCCCGTGTTAATTATTTCGAAGCCAACATTAATGTTAATTGTTATGTAGCTTGAAGTACCTGCTGATATGATTAGACTACTATCTTGATGAGCATGGTTAAGGATCGAGGTGCAAGAATCGACTAAAATGGATACCTCCTAACGACTCATGAAGTAAATCTTGAGTAGTTTGATTCCTAATTATTAGAACAATTTTAGTGGTAATGGGTGGAACTCTTTTAGCTGGACAACATGTGTCCGGAATTCGTATAAAATCGAAGAATTTGGAAGAAGAATATAATTAGCTGGCCATATGATTCCCTGATTTATTGATAAAAACTTGCAGAATGATTACACGAGCGAACGCAGAAATGAAGAATACCGAAGTAGAACGAATTATAATTCAGCTATATAACCAGCTAGATTAAATTAGGGCACTAGCCAATTGGGAAGTACAAATGGGGAATCACATTGTACAAGCCATTAAAAAGAAGTGTTGTTTTTGCATTTTGGTCCAAGATTATTCTTTTCCTTCATATAAGTCCCCAGTTCTTATATTTTATTTTTAACAATTAACTCTCCTGTAATTGCACTTCATACCCTGTTGGTAGCTAAATTTAGTTAGTGTATATACAATCAATTAATCAGATTATTCCTCCATTGCTAATCTAGATGGTCAAAAGGCACATCTAGATAAAGCAATGTAAAATTGATAAAGATCCTCTACCTTTATCATTTTGTTGGAAACTTCCTTCTAATTTGTTTGCAATATTATATGGCCCAAATCATAAAAAAAGAAACATGCATGTTCCTACATCTTTATTGCTTGCCCTTATTTAATCTTCAATTATCAGCACAATTCTATCACATTCAGAACCAGACCACATTTTTCTTACAGCCTCACAACTTCAAAGCACCTAAAACCATTTCTTGCATTCTTCCCTGTTATATAACTGTCAATGGGAGAGTCAGAGAGTACAGAAATATCTGAAACAATCTTCTGTCGTCTCCTGGATGATATAATTCCAGAAGTTCTGTCAAGACTTCCCGTCAAATCACTCTTGAAATTCAGGTGCGTCTCAAAATCATGGTGTTCTCTAATTTCCAGCAAGCAATTCTCCAAAGCCCACCTCAAGAATTCAATTAAGAATACCAGTTTCTCCCATCATTGCACCGTTTCAATATTCCCTCAATCGCGCCATACATACAGACTAAAACACTGCCCTTTGCCTGCCTTGTTTTACCAATCTTCAACTGCTGCAGAAGAGTTTGACTTCGACATTCCTATGTGTCTAGACAAAACATGTTTTGTGGGTTGCTCCAATGGTTTATGTTGTTTGTTCATAAACTGGCTGAATGACAAGTATTTCATCTTGTGGAACCCGTCCACAAGAAAGTACAAAAAAACGCCTAATGTGTTTGATAGCAAGTTCGACCCGTGGTTGGAAAATTACGGGTTTGGTTATGATGAGTCGTCCGATGATTACAACATCGTGGCTGAAGTTATGTTTTGGGACGGAGATGAATACAATCCAGTTGTAAAAATCTATAGTTTGAAGATGAATTGTTGGAAACTAGCAGGGATGAACCTTGTGAAGGATGATGGTACTTTTGAAAAAGGAGGGAAGTTTGTGAACGGAAAGCTTCACTGGGCTAGGAGGGTTGATGAGGACACAAACGATCGTCTGGATATAATTTCTTTCGATTTAGGGAGCGAATCTGTAGGAGTAGTAGAGCAGCCGATGTTTACAGCAGGTAATCATTTTTACCCTCGACTGGGAGTTCTAGGAGGTTGTCTTTCTGTGCTCCGTGATAACGGTGCCACAGGCACAGAAATTTGGATACTGAAGGAGTATGGGGTGAGAGAGTCTTGGTATAATGCCATGACTGTTCCTTATATTCGTAACCCTCCAGATCGATCCATTGAACCATTTTCACCCCTGTTCATAGCACCAGATGGAGAAGTTTTGCTTGATGATGGTCAATCTCTCTGTATTTACAACCCAAATACCAATTCCTTCCGGCGTCCGGCAATAAGTAATGCTTCAAGCTTCCATCTAACCGATGTCTACGTCCAGAATTTACTTTCACCTTTTCTTAATGACGAGCCAGCGGAGCAAAACTGAAGCAACACTACCTCAAGCTTCAACGAAGTCCCAAGTAGAGTTGTAAATTGAAATCTTCAAGAAAAAAAGGCAAAAGTCTCAGAATTTTCATTGTTATGCCAAGATGTAGTCCATGCTTAAGTAATGAACTAATTTAAGAATTTACAGTCACCAGAGCAAATAACATTGAGCCTGTATCAAATTATCAAGCATGAGGCCTAAATAGCTAGCTTTCGGTTAAGAATTGTTCCCTGGCAAGCTATATTAACACTCAGAAACAAATACCATGTCATCACCGTTAAAGACCGCGAACCCAGCTCCTCAACAAAGGACCCCAGCAGCAATGTTCACCCCCCATGGCTTAGCTATAGGCTTCTGTAGGATTGACAGAGTTCATTTCTCTTATTTCAAACAAAATCTAAAGGGAACAAGACAAGCACCATCAAGAAAGAGGGTGCGGGTCAGTTGATGTTACAAATGATAAAGGAGTTGCTAAAAAACTGAGCAACAATATGAATGTACAAGGGCCGCTCCAAAAGATTTAAAATCCCCATTTCAAATTTTAAAATTAATCCAAACTTATAGTATAACATTAAAGATAATAAAATATTTATACAAAATTGAATAAGTTTTTAATAAAATAATATACTCACTTCGCATCAACTTCATCTTCTCGTATTTCAGTTTGGTCCTTCTCAACTTCATTTCTCATCCATTAAATAAAAAATACATCTCATACTTTATACATTATCACTTCTACTTTAATTACTTTTTCTCTACATTATTACCATCTCTCCTCTTTATTTATTTTTTCTTTAAAATTTATATATGATCTCTCGAAAAGTTGAATTAAGGAATGAGGGAGAAAATAAAATATCAGTACAAATATAACACTGCAAGTGTTATTTGAATAAAATCATATAGTATTAATTGTTTATAACACACTTTTATTTATATTTCTAACTTCATAGTACTATCATGATATTATATTGAGAAATTAAAATTTTGAGACCTTATAAGTGTGAATATATTGCATGGGTTTAAGGCCGACCCTAAAATGTACAACCAAACACACATCACCATACATAATATCATAATAGAATTCAGAACTGAATAAATATCATGACAACCAACATATAGACATCTTATAAAATGAATACATAACATAGTATATATATTGTACTCCATCTGTTCCAACAAGGAAAGTCTACCTGTGTTTACGAATTTTAATCACAAATTATTTCTAAATTTTTATATTTGAAGGATTAGACAACTTTACTTAAAAAACACAAGGACGTGTCCCTATCCCATTCGACTCAATCCGGATCCTTTCCATGTGCACTTCCTCAAGTTGACAATCCAATATTTACAATGCTACATTTTTTACGGATTGAATTTGGCACGATTCAGTCAAATTAATTATGCATGAGATGTGTAATATATATTGGGTCTGATTTAAGTAACATTTGTATGAGTATTGGGTCCAATTGAGACAAAGAACTCATTAATGTTAACCGCACTAATTCCTAATTTGGGAGAGGTGGAAATATTAGGTTTTTTTTTTCAATTGATTTGTGGATTTATATAAGCACAATTAGGTATAACATGATCTCGAGATTTTTATAGGTAACGGTGATAATAAATGAAGCTTATTAAGAATTTGAGATTGATTTATATTCATATCTTTAAATATTGTACTTTAAAATTGTAGCATTTTTTTATGACTTGTATAATGTAGAATTTCACTTTATCAATTACACTATATACTAGCATAGGCATAGCAAAGTAGCAATCTTGTGAACTAAATCAACATTAAAACAATACCATCATGTCGTTCTGAATTAATCTTCCGCATAAATCCAAAATTGGAACAAAAATATCTTGGGTAAATGATTGGTCAAGAAGCTTACTAGTTCACTCAACAGAACTCGGCCCTTCAATTCCATTCCATTATTTCGAAGATAATTAACATGATTTCCATACTAGTAATCAATCCAATTTTAATGACTGATTGTAAAACGATTTGAATTGAAAAATACTCATAAATATAACTTGTTTTGTAAAAGAAAAATATTATTTAAATGAATATTTTTCCATTCAAATCGCTTTTCAGTTAGTCCCTTATAAATTCAATCGGAGAAACCAACCGAAATATCTAAAGGAAGCCGACATTTCGTAAAAAAATAAAAAGTCAGATAAACAAATATTCAATCAAACCCATACATTTACTATATTTAGCAACCTACTCTTCCCTTTAAAACCCACACTTTCCACTTGTATACTCACACTTTCCCAATTCATCCATATCTCAATTCATCTCCAAATCCCCAAAATGTGCCCAAACACCACCACCGCCGTCGCATCGGAGCAAATGGAAACGCTCTACCACACCCACGCACTCTCCCCAAACCAGTGCACCTCCGTGGTACGCCAACGAATCGACGCTCCACTCTCCCTCGTCTGGTCCGTCGTCCGGCGATTCGAGAATCCGCAAGCGTACAAGCAGATGGTGACGTCGTGCGATCTGAGCTCCGGCGACGGAGGAGCGGGCAGCGTGAGGGTGGTGAAGTTGATGTCCGGTCTTCCGGCGAAGAGTAGCACGGAGAGGCTGCATCGACTGGACGACGAGCTGTATCTGATGAAGTTTGATATCATCGGAGGGGATCACAAGCTGATTAACTACAAATCGACGATGACGTTGCATGAGACGGAGGAGGGAGGCGGAGGGACGGTGGTGGTGGAGTCGTATGTGGTGGATATTCCAGCGGATAGCTGTGAGAAGGATACGCGTTTGTTTGCGGATACGATTATTGGGTGTAATTTGAAATCGTTGGCTAGAGTGTCCGAGAAGATGGCAGCGGTTAAAATTGAAGTTGTGTAATTTTCGATTGTTTGCACCTTTTTTTTAAAGACCGTCTCTCATTAAATTTACTTGTGAGTCGGGAGTGAATTGATTTGTTTCATTTTTCGTCATGTGAAGTCAAGTGTGTCGTGGAGTGGAGGCCTTTTGACGGGAGTACCGGAACAATTTTTTTCCGGTTGAGAGGGCTCCGACTCAAGTGAACTTTGAGTCTTTCGCTGCTTGAATTATTACTATGTCTTTTTACAGCATGTTTTTTTCTCTTGGGTTAGATAGAGATGTTGAAATTTTTTTTTTTTTGAAGAGAGAAGTGATGTTGAATCATTCAAGATTATGGGTATGATTGTCATGAGACTTAAATGTCCCGATTCAAATGTTTGAATAGTGATCGAAATTGTAGTGGTATTGTTAAAATTGTGTTTAATATAGAATTGTAATTGAATAGAGTATTATAGGTTTGTTATATAGGTGGAGAAAAATATTGCTATTGTAGATTCATTTTCATTTTCGACATTTAAATATTATAATAAACATAAAATTTTCAAGTACCATTCAAATTGACGCAGCACCAATGTTATTTTAAAAGTATTTGATTCTGTTACAAGTTGATGGAAGTTTGAATCTGGACGAAGAAAAATGAGAGTTGCATCCACTAGTCATGATCACATGACGAAGATTACAATATATTACGCGCTGAAATTCAAACAAGTTGATGGTTGATATTGACTACCACCTGCCCAAGCATGGGGGTGTGGTGTGGGCACAATTGGACCACTCCTTTCGTTTTCTCATTTCATATTAATTTTGCAATATACCGGAAGATTAGATGAGATTAGAGCTAATGCTCCGGAAAAAAGTTGGACCTCATTAACTATTATTTTTTAAAACGCATTAGTATTTAACAAATTACACGAGCATAAACGATATAAACGAAAGTACATACTATTCGGGTCTCCATACAGACATAATAAGTAAGATGGGTGAGATACAAAGCAAACTACGTAGGCTATAAGTCCAAAATTTGTAATATGCGCAAACCACTTCAATGATGGTCGTCAAAATAATTATGAGCTGATTGGCATGATATTTAAATGTCAATTTGAATGGAATTTTAGGTAAATTGTGTTTGAAATAAAATTGAAATAGGGTATTTGAAAATTATGGGTTGATTGGCATGACACTATAATGTCCATTTGAATGAAATTTTGAGGAAATTGTGTTTGAAATGAAATTGAAATAAAATATTTAAAGTGTATTTTAGACTAAATTACTGTTCATAAACCCCTATTAGATTCAAAATTCTCAATAATATGTCCGCAATTCCTGTCCAATTGGACAAGAGATAATATGTCTGCAATTCCTGTCCAATTGGACAAGAGATTTGTTGCACCATTTTCATCTCTATACACCAGCTACATTCGGACATCTTCCATCGTTTCCTGCATCTCTTGAATTTCCTGCACTGGATGGTGGTGTTTTAGTACTGGTTCCATGTGCCTGCAGACGCAATTAAAAACATAAGCAGAGTTAGCTTGCCAGGTCATATTTCTAAGATTCCATCGATGATCCATTAAATTGAAAGGCCAAGTTTCATAGCAAGAATCTCAACAATATTTTTTTCTAAATCGGCTAAATAATATTAATAAAAACGCAAAAATAAAATATACTCACGCAACAACATTATATAAGAATCTTAACAATATTGTTGCATGTTATTCCTATATAAGCAGAAGCAGCTCTAATAAAATTCCCCCGAGGAATCCTGATAATACAACCTATACCAACATGTTACAATGTCCTGGTATTACCATTAGTGCATCATTAGAATCCTAGTAGGAATGCTAGTATTACTCCGAAACTTTTAGTCAGTTGACTTAACATTTGCCTCCATCAATCTCTTGGTTTCTAAAGATTAAGTTGTTCCTGTGTTTTCAGATGAACCAAGTCATCGAAGCCAAATTAAGTTGCTGATTAGAATTGCAGGGTAAATAAAGCACTGAGCAATTAAAGGTGTTATCCATTCCCCAGCATGCCATGAGTGATTGCTTAAAGGCATTCTCAAACCATTCTTATTATATAATCTTAAAGCAATATTATGTCAACCTTGAATTGTTGGGCGGACAAAAAAAACATATCAAAATTCTTTACAAAGTATTTCAAAATCTTAAGGGCTGATTGCCATAGTATTTAAATCGCTCAATTTGCCTCGATGAATAGTGATTTGGCCTAAAATACACTTCAAATACCCCATTTCAATTCCATTCCAAACACAATTTCACCAAAATCCATTCAAATTCTATACCAATCAGCCCCTTAACAAGATATGCACGTATCTTTCCATAAATCAATGTTGTTACCATTGTCAATTTTCCATCCAACTAAGGATCTAAAAGATCTTTCTTCCTGATCAATATTTTTCAGAACAAACTATGGTTAGGCTTCTCAGAAGCTTCCCAAATTCTGGTATAGGGAGAATACTTTCGCTTATAAACTTTTGACTATTATTGCAAGTGCAAATGGTTTATTAAACCAGAAGATTGGTCAAAGCTAAACTTATCAACACCAGCTGTATTTTCGTTTTTTAAACACCTGATTTGGAGGCATTGTGTAATAGTAGTGGTGATCATGTCCATGTTGAAACAATCTTTATATTAAGTCAATCGGATTCATGTTCCTTCATGTTACGGGCCAAATGATCCAACATGTTAGCTAACCCAATTGAGCATACAACTCCACTTCTTGAGCCTTTATGCAAGACATGAGTTAGGGATACCCACATAATGTTGATATAATATTGATCGATTCACCATAAATTTGTATGAATTTAGTTTTGAAATCTCACAAAAGATCACATACGGTATAAGAATGTGTGTTCTTATACATCATTTATAATTATCTCACTTGCTCTAAATTGATATGTAAATGCTCAAATCGTATTACGTTTTGAAACTGAAATTTTTTATATTTAAATGTTGATGTTAGATGTAAGATTATACTTTCAAACACGAATTTTATTATTACTTTAATATTTTATTTTTTTTGAATTAGGTGAAGGTCTAAAGAAGCATGATTCATAAACAAAATGTAATTTCATTCATCTCATAATTAAAATAGCCTACCTAATTATAGCAATTAGATAGAAGACCATTATGAAAAACACAAAAACGAGAGGAAAATTTGGGTGAGTCGTGAGGGGTGCAACTTTTTGGGTGAGAAAAATGAAAGAAAATGAATTTGGTTGTTTTTCTTCTTCTTCTTCTTTTTCCTCTTCTCTCCCAAAAAAAGGTGGTCGAGGAGACCTTTCACCTCTGAGATCATCATCATCATCCTCTTTCTGACCATTTCATTACCTCTGCCAAGCCAGGTAATTAACATTCATTACCATATCATTCAGCCCTGTTTTTATTGCCATTGCATTTATACCATCAATCATCATCATTTTCTTGCTATTACCATCACCATATTTTGGTAACCTCATGCATTTTCTTGATCCTACCCCTCTTGTTTACACAATCTATTAAAATGGATGTCAAAAGAGTTACCTTTTCTATCCCAATTTCGTAAAGTTCGTTTCTTTACATGTTTTACAGATAAAGATTTGATTTTGGAGATATATTCCGTTTGTGGGGTTGTTCGAGGAAAGTTGGTGTTATACCCTAGGAAACAATACCAAAATGAGAGGGAGAAATGTGGTGTTGTACCCGTATAATATTCGTTATTATGTCGTTTGTGTGTTTAAACAGTTTTCTTGATCTGTTGAGCTGAAGGAGCTATTCCGTGGTTGGTTGACTACACTGAGAAGCTGGCGATTTCTAGCTTGCAATGGGTTGTAGGAGGACTGGTGATGGAGTCTTATTAGCTTGTTTAGCATTTCTTGTTTTTGTTTTGGAGATTCAAGGGTGTTGCTCCCTCAATCATGAAGGTAATTCACAGTTATTCCACACCAAGTTCCTTTCCGTATACCACGGTTTCTGTAACTGTGGCGATAAATAGTCGAGTGCTGAAATTACAAACCACTTAACAAGGGAATTTTTTGAAAAAAGTGGTTTTTCAATTCTTAGGTACAAAATCTTTGTATATGTTGCTGGAAATGGCTACAAGTTGTCTTGGAGGATTTTATTCGATCGCAAAGACTTTCTTATATTGTGTTTGGGCTTGGGATGTTGGTTGTGACGAAAGATTAAATTGCAGGTACGGCATTGTTGCAGTTTCGAGCAAGGGTGAATGATGATCCGTTTCGGGCTTTAGCAAATTGGGATCCCAATGACTGTGACCCATGTTTGTGGTCAGGCATTGAGTGTCTCGATGGTAAAGTACATATGCTGTAAGTGCTGATGATATGATACATTAAGCATTGAAGATTGATTATGTATATACTGTGTTCTTTAATTCAGTATTTTTCTTTTGTGTCGTATAGAGATCTCAGTGGACTAGACTTGGAGGGAGCACTGGGACCTGAGCTTGGAAATCTTACCCATTTAAGATTTCTGTGAGTGTAGAATTTGTTTCTTGCCATTTCAATTAACATTCCAGACTGTTTTCGTATTTCACGAGGACAATGTTGGCCATCTTCCTTTTCCTTCTGACATCTTGAGGTTTATGAGTACTTTATATTTGGCTTGTGAACAGTGACCTGTCACACAATCGCTTCTTGGGCAACATACCTCCAGAGTTTGCCCAGATAACATCATTGGAAGTGTTGGACTTGCGGGACAATAACTTGACCGGGCCAGTTCCTCCAGAATTTGGAGGATTGACATCACTAAAGCTTCTGTAAGCACATTCGTTTCACTGTAACCAGTTCGTATCACTAAATGCATTTTTTGATAATTCATTTTAATTTTTGCTAACCGCATTTGTACTTACTACTGAAGGTTGCTCTGTAATAATAGCCTGGAAGGGGACATCCCTGTAGAGATTGAGAAGCTTGGTGTAGTAATTGATTTTCGAGTTGATGAGATCCTTCCCGGTGAACCTTCTGGGGCTGGCTGCATGAATAGGAAATTTGGGCACTGGTAATTTACTCTGAGTTGTAGCTCTCAACATGACATGTGTGTATCATCTTCTTTTCCTGCCACATAGTATAAATTTCTGAACTTGTTATTGTTATATGCACTCAATAAAGTTGCCTCTTTTGTAAGATATCATTAATTGTTTGAAAAAAAATCCAGTCTGTGCTACTTCAAACTCTGTACTGCTCACTAAATTATTTTGCTTCCTTTTCTTGATATCATGCGCATGATTGAGCAGCATCTGGCAGAATGTTCTAACACAATGGAAGAATCCAGACTTATTCAGAAGACCAATCGAAGGTGCCCTCACTCGCTTCCTCAATATCTTTCCACTGTAAGCTGTTGTGAGATTCCCTTTACTTTTTTTTCGTCCCACAATTTTCTGAGTGTATCGTGTTCATGAAAATGCATTGGCTTTTGTCAAGGTTCAAGATTGGAGCTGGAGTATTACATGCTGATGCTGATAATAGCTGTACCAATGTAACAGGTATGCAACAAATATTCATCTTCTCATTCCCGAGAATTGAGTTTGCCACAAGTATATATTCATTTGACAAACACAGTGGTGTTAATTTGCTAAGTTGCTGGAACTAGTTACTCTACATAACTGGTCGAGTTATCTTTCCTACTGTTGTAAATTTGGACATTTTAGTCCTATTTATGATTATTTGCTGTTGTGTTACATCCCAGATTCACCGGAAGAAGTTTACATCGGGACTGTGGACAGACATGTGAATAATGTGCGTCGCATGCTAGTAGAACATACGAGTAATCTGGAAGCCACCCCTCCCACCAATTGGTCTCCATCTCCTTCTATATCTCCGAA
Source organism: Plantago elongata (assembly GCA_036897095.1). Lineage (NCBI taxonomy): Eukaryota > Viridiplantae > Streptophyta > Magnoliopsida > Lamiales > Plantaginaceae > Plantago > Plantago elongata. The sequence continues at coordinate 17,010 of JAYMSP010000723.1, read as the reverse complement.
TGCCCTTCCGAGCAGAAGTAGTGGGTCGTTTCCTGCCGTACCTAATTGGAAGGAACCAGTTTCTGCTCCTGCCCCCTCACCAACACCGCCGGATCACAGCACAACTAATACCGGTGCAATAAGTCGAACTACTGATAAACAGTCTTCTACCAATGAAAATTCGGAGCATTCGGTGAAAATTGCAGTCATAATATCGGCTGCAGTTTTCTCTGCCGTACTTGCAATAATTCTGTTACTCATCTTTAAAAGGAGGATGGCAAGAAATATTGTGCCATGGAAAAAAAGTGAATTGAGTGGGCAGTTGCAAAATGCATTGGTTACTGGTATATTTGCTTCACTACCTGTGATATGCATTCGTTACTTCAATCATCACAGTTTCCTAACATGTATTCATCATATATAGGGATCCCCAAGCTGAATAGAGATGAGCTGGAGAGTGCATGCGAAGATTTTAGCAATATTATCGGCATATATGAGGGAGTGGCAACAATGTACAAGGGAACTCTGTCTAGTGGAGTAGAGATTGTTGTTGCTTCAACTGTCATAAGTTCTTTAAAACAGTGGTCAAAACGTTCCGAGATGGCTTATCGAAAAAAGGTTAGACGATAAATCTGTTCATTATTTTTAAATTTTGATAACATCCAACAAGATACAATTTATGAACAGTGGATACGCCCCTAAGATCTCCGCACCATATATCTCTCTTTCCAGATTAATAAAGCTTTCAAAATTTGGCAGATATATTAAACACAAACACACAATGTTGTATGATTATCGTTCAGATTTGATATTTTTTGGTTTCCTTTTTTCCCTGGTGCTATACAGATTGATGGCTTGTCACGAGTAAACCACAAGAATTTTGTTAATCTTATTGGATACTGTGAGGAGGATGAGCCTTTTACTAGAATGATGGTTTTCGAGTATGCTCCAAATGGCAATCTCTTCGAGCATCTCCATGGTAATTTTGTCGATGACAAATTCTTATGTTCATCTTTTCAAATACATTTAGCTATTTTTTGAAGCATGTTTATGAATCATTAACTTTCTCAGTCGAGGAATCTGAATTCATTGACTGGAGACAAAGAATGAGAATAATCATGGGGATCGCTTATTGCCTCCAGCACATGCATGATCTCAATCCTCCAGTAGAGCATGTCAACTTGAATTCCAAAGATATATTGCTGACAGACGATTATGCTGCCAAAGTAGGATTCTTTCTCTTACAAATGAATTACCAAATGCTGCTAAAATCTGTCTCTAAAAAAAGTGGAAATATTCACCTTTGCATGCAGATAGCGGACGTCGCCTTCTGGGCAGAACTTGTGGCTAAATCAAAGAATAGAAGAGAAAGTGACTCGGAACATTCTGTCTTGCCTCCTTCCGCTGATATGGAAACAAATATTCACAGTTTCGGAGTCTTGTTGCTTGAAATAATTACTGGAAGGCCAACTTTCACGGAAGAGCACGGGTGTCTCGTTGACTGGGTATTCACTTCCTGATGTTTTAGTAATCCTATGCATGAACACCGTATTTGCATCTCCTCTAATCCCTCTGTTATTAGTATTCACTTGAAAATTCTGTTTCGAAAGTTATTAGTATTCACTTGAAAATTCTGTTTCGAAACTCTTTTGTCCAATAACACTTTCTTTTCAAATTTAGTATTCATTTGCATAAAAATCAAGAAGCTTTCCCTTAAATTTGGACCAGAATCTTGAAATTGGGCACAAGAAAAATAGAACTTAGTGGTTGGGCACAAGCTGCCGTAACACAGGAAAAAAAATTAATTATTCATCCTCCGCCTCCCCTGTCCCATGCAATCTGAAACTCCAATTCTGACTAAAACCAAAAAAAAATTGATGCTGAGGTGATGAGTTTTTTAGTGACACTTGTTAATGTCTTCTATTTTAGGCTGCTCAATACTTGAACGATAGGAGGACAATCAGCAGATTGGTTGATCCAGCATTGAAGTCGTTCAAAGACAATGAGCTTGAGAGAGTGTGTGAAGTGATTCAATGTTGTATTCAACAAGATCCAGTGAAAAGACCTGCGATGAAGGATGTCATCGAAATATTGAGAGAAGCCATAGATATATCACCTGAAGCAGCAGTTCCAAGGCTTTCTCCACTTTGGTGGGCTGAACTTGAGATATTATCTACAGAGGCCGCTTGATTTGGATTACGCCTCTATATAATGTAAGTCAGCTGGATTGTACTTTACACTAAAAGATCAACATAACATACCTTGTTTTTGCTTCAAGAAAGTAGTTTACAGGATTTGTAAGCAACAAGTGTTTACAATTTCATGTAATTGTTATCATTAATATTCTTTCATTTGTTTAATGTCCATATGCTATGAGCATTTAAAAATGTGTGCTTTGATGAAGCATCTGATTTACATGGCCTTTTGGTGACTCCATATGCACAATACCCAAATTTTTTGAACTATCTGAAGCCTCTTGTTTCAAGAAACTAGGCGTTAAGTGAAATAAGCAGGTCAATTCGAGCACTGATTTTCTTATTGCTTTGGGAGATTTAAGCTTGATTTCTTAATGGAATTTGTGTTTAGGTCAATTGTGCATTGGAGTATTATTGTTGTGGAACATGTTGCTTTGGTGAGTTTGACAATATCCTCTTGTATCAGTATTTATCTAAGGTGGAGGACGAAAAATGCAACAAGATGTGGTCAATAATGTAGCAGATGTACAGAAAACCTGTCTTAAGAGGCTGGCCATTAACAAGTTCATCAGAGCCTTCATCCTCAGGACTGCGTGTGTATGTTGTTGAAGGGAAAATCAGAATGTGCTGAGGATTCATGCCTATTGTAAGATTAGAAATTTTCGCGATTATACCTTCTTTATTTTGTTTCTTTTTCATTTTCTTCTTTTTATTTTTTATTTTTTATTTTTTATTTTTTATTTTTGAAATCATTCTACATTCTCTCTTTCCCTATTAAATGTTTTTGAAACAATTTTGCTCCATGATTAAGTTATTTCAAGCATTTCTTACTTTCCTAATAACCTCACAGGCTCATTTCTCTTGAGTTTTATGGGCATTTGCAGAGCTTTTCTGAAGTCATTTTTAATTCGCACCAACCTCTAACTATTCTTGTTGTTTTCAAATATTGCTTGTGGTTCTATTTAAAATTTTACGAGGAATAATAGCTAGAAGTTCCAGTATGATATAAAAACACTCTTTAAGTGCTTTTAGAAACTGTAAAATTAATATTTGAAAATTGAAATCTTGCATATACACCCACTATATGCTACTAGCATTTGTGTCTTGTAAGTTTATAACCTAACATCGAAATTTTTATGACCAGTGCACCTACTATACACATTCTAAATAGAATTTACGGTGATCCATATATAGAGAATATCGTGTTCGTTTCTTGTAGGCCGATCAGGTAATGAAACGTATAACCGGTGTACTTACAAGATACATTCTAAAAATAACTCACAATGACCCGTACATAGGGATTATCGTGTTTGTTTCTTATAGGTCGAGCTAGTAATGAAACGTTTGTTGTGGTGCAAACTGCAAACTGCAAATGAGGGCTTGAGTAAAGTACAATAGAGGGTAGAAAACAAAATAGTGAGCAAATTGAGAGAGCAAAAGACAAAGTGGCACGCGAAATAACAGGCTTTCTGGAGATGAGATGACGACTAATGTTTCCATAACCATGAATTTTTAGAAAAAAAATACTAATGCCAGAAGCAAATTTAACTCTTCTGGTTCGAAGATTATCTCAAACTCTGTTCAGAACTCACTGATAACAAGTTTTGTACTCTTTCTACGGTTGCACAAATTGTAACCTTTACACTTCAATTGTCCCACCTACAAGTCTACAATACTACCTTTAGTATTAACTTAATTCTTTTAAAATACGAGTTCGAATTAAATGTAAAACTATACTATGTGATATTAGAGAAAATTATGCATACATTCCCCGATTTTGTTGCAGTCAACATTTGAGGCCCAATCACCAATAGTTCTTTATATTGATACACTTATTGTTAAGCCAATTAAAGTGACGTTTTCCAACTTCGTTATGACATTACTAGATAAGCCGGGAAAAGAATCAACTATCGAGGAGATGTCGAGCTAAAAGGGTGCTCGAATCACTAAGGCTTATAGTGAACCTTGAAAGTTTGATACCTCGAATGCTTGGTCACCCTCGAATCACTAAGGCTTATAGCGAAACTTAAAAGTTTGATACCTCGAATGCTTGGAGACCGTGCTATTTATGGAGAATACCGAGAACCACCTTCCTTAGAATATGAGATACTTTATTCTCGTAAATGATTGAAATTAAAAGTATAAGGAAGATATTATAACACGAGGTCATACAACTTAAGCCGACGAGGTCGGCCCCTTATCATAATGCATGTCTGGTCAACCTTAGAAAGGTCTTGCTCGCCTCTAGCCCCTAAAAGAAAGATCCGACTCCGCAATTTGTAGAAAAACCCTGCTCACCCTCGACACTTTAGAGGAAGATTTTCTTGGTTGGATTATAGATGTTACAAGTGAATATTTTATATATATATTTACACAGATAAAAATATTAGAAACGTTAAATGTATTCGACTATAACGAGTTTGAAATTCGTCCTTTTTTCCTCAATATCTGAGCATTTTTTCTAGAATTGTCATGTGACAAAAAGCCAATAAAGACAACACAATTAAAGGCCAATACATGATACAACGTCATGTATCTGTCTCTTATCGCATTTTCTCGTTCATATCACAACAATTTTCATGTTGGTAGTCTAACTTGTGAACCACACTTCTCAAATATTCACATTTAGCAGCCTCTATTCCATCCATTTCCATAGACAAAACATCTCTCATCACTTGACAAAAATGGCAGCAAGTGATCATCAAACCAAAGAAATCTGCTTGTACCAAGAATACATGAACCTCCAACAACAAGAACTCTCCGAGCTCAATCAAGCGATTACCCTCAAAACGAACGGCTGCACCACCGATTCCGATCTCACTCAGCTCGTCAACAAGATCATGAACAATTTCGAGTTTTACTTGCAGAAACGAATGGTCCTGGCACGTGTCGATGTGTCGCCTTACTTTGCCCCTACCTGGTGCAACTCTCTTGAGCGTTCCGTCCTCTGGATTGGTGGATGCCGCCCTTCCTCCTACATTCGACTTATTTATGCTCTATGCGGGATGCGAATCGAGTCTCAGCTGGCAGAGTTTCTTCAAGGGGGAAAGGTTGGGAGTCTAGGAGAACTTTCAGCGAGGCAAGTGGCTTTGGTAGACGAGTTGCAAGGACGTACGATTACGCAAGAGAGGGCACTTTCGACTCGGATTGCTGGCTTGCAGGAGGAAATGTTGGACCAGCCGATTGCGGAGCTTGCGTTGTTGTCTGAAGGTGCAAAGGAGGGTGAGACTAGCAGTAACGTGAATGCGGTGCTGGACAAGCATGGAGCGGCGATGGCAGAAATTTTGGAGGAGGCGGATCGGTTGAGAATGGCTACGGTGAAGGAGATTGTGAAGATACTCACGCCGTCACAGGCGGTGGATTTTCTAGCGGCAGGGAAGAAGATAAGGCTTTGCATGCAGAATTGGGGGAAGAAACGAGATGAGGACCATGGTAGGTAAGGTTTCAAATTGATTGTGAATGTGGAAAACTAAAAAGCATTATGGGTTTATTTCTTTTCTTTTTCCTGAAATGTCAAATAAGTTTTGTTGCTAAATGTTTGATGTTAAATATGATAAATCTTGTAATTTAAAATCCAGTAACTCTATATGTATCTAAGTTTATTTTCCAACAGAAATGGTCATGTGTGATTACATACTGACAGGAACCATGTAGAACAGTAGAACTGAGATTTTGAGATACCAGGGGTGTCACCAGGCACCCTCTTGTGTATCAAATAAATCTCATGGGTCGGTCTTATAGCTATTCATTTTTATATCTGTTCAGTATAAATATAGCATGTCTATTTTTAGCATATTCACTCACTATTCCTTAACTTTTATGTGTTCAAATGAAATGTGACATTTGATGTACGGCGGAGGATCATATGGCAAGGCGTGACGTTAAACCTCTACCATGTAAGACACACACACACGCACGCACACACATACATGCTTCTAAATAAAATAGATGTTTAAGGAGAAATTGTATGGTTGAAATTCATAGAACCTAGCTTGAAGATCATAACAAATCAAAGTACAAACCTGTGATATCATGTCATGCCGAGAGCCAAGTAACAGGACAAAACCTTCATTTATCTAGGATGAGGTGCCAACGTTAAAGGACAAACTCAGAAGGTGTTCTTGTGAATTTTCCTTTACACAAAACCATCCATTGATCATAATAATGTCTGCCTGAACGGGCACATTAGCTCAATAGCGTGATCATGTCTATCGGAGTTACTGACATTAAGCGCCTGAAGAAGCTCAGAAAGGTCTCACCATGTCACCCCTGGCACCTATCCATCTGCGGGAACAGCAATGTTTGAAATCTTCTGCACTGAAGAGATTATCCTATTTCATGTGCAAAACATTCACCGTTAAAGGAAAACAATCGCCAATTTAGGGTATGACAAGACACAACAATGACCTCAAGAACTAGCAGCCTAATTTGTATATCTTCAATAAATCTAGCATAAAATTGTAGGCAAAATGGCTTAATTTTACCACTACTGTTTCACCAATATCCATTTATCCCTTTGAGCATTGAAAAAATGCAAATGAACCTTATTAGATAGAATGTGAAACAAAAAAACCCTGCAGGTTTTAATTTATATCAAGTAACAAACAGAAAATCTAGTACATAGACAGATTCGGAATTATCATCAGTTAGAAGTTATATGCACTAATTCTGAGAGACTCAGAAACTGGCTCTTAGAATCCAGTGAGCTAGTTTCAGAATACGCCCACAGTATGTAAGATAAACCAGGGGGACCTCGTCGGAACAGGACAAATTACTTGTGATGATCAACTAGGCTGGTGTGCTATTTTGGAAGTGTTACCTCAGTTTCATTGATGGTTTCTGTGACCAAAGTTAAGTCGGCAAACTGCCATCATCTTGTTTGGATTCATCTGATAAAACTTAAAAGCTCTGATGTTTGCAACTCGTCTTGACTCTCCAAATGCAATGTTTCACACCGCAGCTCGATCCCTTCCTGAATGCTTTTTCAGAAGTTAAGATTGTTAATTTATAAACAAAATTATAAGAAAAAACTCCAAGAAATACCAGCATGATTTTCAGGAGACATCAAGAACAAGATTCTGAAATGCTACTCTTATTTATTGCACACTACTCGTAACATCAAGAGTAACATGGAGAGGAGTCCTCTCTATTGAAACCGCAAGACCCTTAACTATAAAACAATTTTTTTCTTCCATTTCATGGGTTCCTTCCATGTTCACGATCCCTCTTCGTACCCCACGCATGGATGCAAAGGTGAAGTTTTTTCGACGCAGCTAGAAAATCCACGCCTTGGGTCGGGGTTAATATATTCATCAGCTCCTTCATCGCACTTAACCTCAGACCATCTGCTTCGTCCAGCAATTTCTTCATAGACGCGTAAAGAGCATCCAGTGCCTCTTCAGCTTCTTGACTTGTATCCTCGTGACTCCGCAGCCTTTTGGCAATGATGGCAATTGGTCGATCAGCAATCTCCTCTTGCAGACTTGCCAACTTTTTGGATATCTCGTCTTCTTTGTGAATTATCTTGAGCTGCAAATCGTTAATTGAACTCATTTGACTCGCTGAGAGTTCGCGGGTACTCAAGCAGGGCCTAACTCCCTGAAGATACTCATCAAGGTGAGACAGAACATCGTTTCCGCATAGACTGTAAACAAGCCGGATATATATAGAAGGCCTGCAGCCCCCTGCCCATAACATAGAACCTTCTAGAGATGTGCACCAGGTGGGCGAGAAGTAGGGGGAGGTATCTTCTTGAGCCAGGTCGGATCGCTTGTGGATGTAATCTTGAAAGTGACTAATGCCCTTCTGTATAAGTTCATTTAGCTCAGTTGCATGCTCATGCTCATGCTCATTCGAATCACTGAGGTTAAGTGCCTGGACAAGTTCCGAGAGGTCTTGCTCTTGGAGTTTCATCCATTCACGGAAACAGCCTTCTCGGGAACCTTGTCCATGATCTTCCATTGAGAAATCTCCCGTTTCAAGTGTGCCAAGAGTTTTAGTGTCTTACCATGTATTATATATAGTATATTTGTGTATGTAAAAGTTCACAGTCGGTGTAATAAGCATGATAAATAAGAATACTTGTGACTTTATAGCCATTGAGCTATGTGATTGTAACATATCTAGAAACCACGCGTCAATTCTGGCACAATATGATAAACTCAGCCATCAAAGAACGAGGTAACCTGCAATAAAAATGGAAAGAATAAGAAACTACTAGGATGATCTGGTGATGAACTACAGTATTGACAGATGACTTCCTGTTGCTCTATTCCTTTGCTTTCTGCTGTTTGTCAACAATTAAGACAAAGAAAAGCTGTGCTATGTTTCGGATAACATCTTAGTACAATGAGGTTAATCTTGTGGTTAATGATGAAATTACTCAATTGTTTTACAAGATGTAATATGCAAGTTAAGGTCATCAAGAGTTGCAGGTTGCCCTGTTAAAGCTTTTTTTAGCTTAATATTTCACCAATATAACAGAACTTTTCAAGATTTGCAATGTAAGTCATCATGGGAAACCAATCCAATCTATCAGCACTTTAACAGCAAACAAATCTAGCATCTTGTAATGCATGTTAAGAATTACATTCTCTAAGCTGAGAAGTCATTGCCATATTTGCTATTGCAGTATTTCCAGGCTGTTCTATGGACTACAGTTATAATTTCTATTATTCGATTGAAACATCTTAAGAGAGGTTCAAGTAAGATAGTGTTATCTTATATCTCTTGTCTCTAATCATAAGCAATTTAACAGCGGCAAAATCTAGCATCTGATGATGCAATAAGGCATGTCAAGAATAACATATTTGAAGCTGCAGAACGCATTCACTCATTTCCATATTGCATTATTTCTAGGCGGCTCTTGGTTACAACTTCTTATCCGATTAAAAGAGGTTTAAGTAAGATATTGTTATCTTACATCTCTAGTCCCTTCTCGTAACTCGTAAGACCTGATGTCCATGCTTACGTATACCATAAGAGAACAACGAACATACGGAAAATCCTACGAGGCACAAATTTAAGAGTTCTTTTGCAGGACTCTGCTAAAACCCAGACAATCCATCAGAAGGAAGCAAGACTGAATATGGAAAGCCATGTGAAAGACATCACCTGCATTCCGCAAATCCGTGGAGGGGAATGGGAGGCCTTCATTCTTTCTCTGAACAATGATTTGGCAACAGATACAGCACTCAAGGTTATAGAGTATAAGATTTTTCAAGTAATGGGACAAAATTTGGTGTTATAAGAAGAATGGCATTTTGACAAACAGATGCTGGCATGAAAATGTATATACATTACGCTTAATTGAAGCAGCCGAGACTGTGATTAGTACCTGGAAACGAAATGAAGTTTGACCTTTGATGTGCGTTTGTCGGATTAGAGCAAAAACAATTGAAATCGAGCAAATTGTTTCATGGATTTTTCCAATGAACCATTACTCGTAGTTTGCAACTCTTCATCTAGTTATATGAACGTATGGTACTATGATCAAATATGCATAAGCCCACGAATTCAATTGAAACTCAATATCTAGTGATAGGCACGTGGGCGGGTGCGCTGAGACGAAAGTATACATATAACATTCTTTTTAGGGTTTGAGGAAGGTAAAATTCTACATTTTAAAAAATATTACCTATAACTTTTTTTTTTTTTTAAATTTGAGTGGAGTGTCCCGGTCCGCCCCTCAATATGCACTACTTGTTATGTAATACTCCCTCTAAGTAATCAATTTCTATATCTAATCGACCTATAAATCTTATGAATATACTACAACGAATAAACTAATATTAAGTAACAAAATATATGTTACAAATTAAAATGTCTAATGTTATAAATATTGTTATTTTCTCGTTTTAATTAATAATTTAGATATTTTCTTGATAATAGTCAATATATAGATAAGTGATTTAAATGTCGTTAATCTAGAAACCTTTTTTATGATAATAAAAAAAATGTATAATGGGCGAAATTTGTATGACATATCTCAATATTAGATGTAATTATGGAATAGTTAAATTTATACTTTAATTTTTTAATCAACAGTCTACAACTTCTACTTTCTAACTATAAATTTATGTTAAACTTTTAAATGTAGTATTTTCAATTAAATTATGACATAATAAAAGTTTATTTCATTATAATTATGTATTTTTGTGAGACACATCTTTAAGTTATTCAGATGATTTCATATATGACCTGAGCCACTGATTTCATCTATGATGTGGGTTCTCATCTTACAATCATAGTCCGATGTCATTTTGTAGCTATTCCTTGATTCGAACATTTTATCATATCAATTTCATACCTAGAACTTCGATGCCAAGAAAATGATCATTTAAGAGAGTTAGACGTTCACGCTTGTACAACAAAAAGGTGTTTCAACTTCACCATCATTCCATCTTTAATTAGTTCATAGAAGAATAAATGATGATGATAGTTAGTGGTAGATGTTACTCACTAATCTCAAACGTGTCTGATTGTCGCGCAACAATAATGCACATATATACATTATACCATGTTAGTTACCATAATCAGTCCTACATACTTGATATTTTCATACAAAAGGAACGGTAGTTGATTAAGAATCTAGTCATATTCATCACTTTACTTGAGATATTCAAGTCTAGGAACCGACTAATTATTCTACACATCATGTATTGGCTTTATTCGCGGTGCCTTCACCATTACTTATTCAAGGAAGGTAGGTTCACAGCAATATCGTGACTTACTATAGTTTATATAAATATCTTGCGCTCCCTGTGCTCAAGCAAGTTGTACATTCAGCATTACGCGTGCTTTGGTGAAGCCACGGATTAAGATTTGACTTCGACATTAATTCTCACAACTTCTTAGAATAAAACACCTTGTGAAAGGGTTTAGTGGCCGAGCATCCTAGGGGACCGACCTCCTTACCCTAGTTCCTGGATCATGTGTCATGGTCTCCCGATCTACATGTGTCAATTACATAATATGAGATGAAATTTCAAATATTTTGAGTTTCGATGACATCCACTATATGTAGCACAACACACATGACTTACAATATATGGTGAATAAGTAAGAAGATCATAAAATTTATTGTATAAATATTGGATGATCAGAGCAGCCATTCCGATAGAATCTCCTCATTAGTTGAGTCTTCTCGCAATTTGATATATAAAAGATGATTTAAATATCAAATTCACAATGACATACGTACCTTATTAATTTAGTCTAAGTAAAATTCACCGAAAGCAACAAAATTCACAAAAATTAAGTCAATTAAGTTCCACCCTTATCATGCACATAGATTAACATAACACTATTACATTTTTGAAATAATACTTTAGATATTGAAATAGAAACTTAAAATATAAGAAAATTGAGATTTCACTGGTGTTTTGGCCCTGAAGTAATCAATTTAATTCAATAGAACACCAGCATAATGTATTTCTATTTATGCACTACAAGACAAGGTTGACACTTGGCACGGATGATGTATGATGATGTAATATAGCACGATACACAACAATGATAACTATTTAATCCTTAATCAATTCCAAAGATACACCATATCTATGAAGGAAATTTTACAATTTTGAGGAGTTGCTTTACAATATTCTTAAAATGCTTTTAAACGAATATATCTCTTTATTATAACAAAGTTGCAACTTGCACTCTTTGGCTCCTTATATAGTATCGATATAAATAACCTTAAAATTTACCGAAGATGCTAGATGGAACTGTATAAGTGCGTTTCTGCCCGGTCGAGCTTCTTCTCAAGGAATTAAAGATTTTTAATAAGGTTGAACTTGAGCCGCCCTCCAAGCACGATTACATACGTTTAGTAGAATATTTATAGTGTAAAACGTCTCGAGTTCAAAATCTTCTGCTACATAAATTTTTTAAGAAATAAAATTATCGACACGAGGTTCAATCAACAATTACTCCAAAATTCCTCATCCATAAACCCATTATTTACAAATAACGTAAAGAAATTCAACCGACCTTTATTTGTGAAATCAATTTTAATTTTTTAAACAATCAATACATCTTTTTAAGGAAATATTTTCCTCAATCTTTTATGTGAATATAAAATTAATATATTTGTTACAAACATTTAATGATTATAATAACTATAAGTCTACTTTTGTACGACCCATGCCAAAAAAAAAGTCGCACTAACCTTGCCCTATTAATTTCTAAATAAGACCTGTGTTATGTTCTGTTTAACTGAAATTTATTAAACTGAACTGAAGTAAGGTATAAATTATAGCTAAATTAAGTTGAATTGAACTTGACTGGACTGAACTGAACTGAACTGATTCTCAGTTAAATAAATACGATATTGATTAGGATTCCTACTATATCAATCTGAGTTATGCTAAAAACATAGCAAAAGTTAAAAGATGCCATTTTAATAAGTTCAGCATAGCACGTTAGAATACTGTTTGTATAGTCTAGAAATATATTTATCTTTTTTTATAAGTACTAACATATAGTCTACAATTAAATTTAATTTAGCAACTCTTTAATAGAAGATGAAGGAGAACCACAAGTTGACACGAATACAAGACCGATGATTGGCTATAGAACATCATCATGTGAAGTTTAAAGAGATGATCATCAATAATAACAAATGAATAGACTATTGATCGGCTATTACCCAATCACTGGTCCCTTTCGTACAGTCACCTTAGCCAGCTACTCGTATAATTTTTAATCAATTCATCCATTTTAAATCATATTGTTGGAATCAAATTGGAAGCCGCTGTAACGCGGCACCTAAATATTATACAATGCTATACTAATTATTGATAAAATAAAGAATCTTTACTGACTTTTTGGAGATTTTTGTAACATTTACGATCAAGTGGAAGTGTCACAGTCGACTAAAGCAACGTTAATATCGATGCCAATGGTCATTTACATTTCACTGATAACAAATTATATATGAGCTTTTTAAATATGGAATTGTTTAATCTAGATACGGTAATTCTTAAACGTTGATATAGTTGTCAATAATTAATTATCAGTTAATAATTTGTAACAAATCATTATCACTAATTGAATACAATCTGGCAAACGAGTTGGTGCATTAGAGACAGCAAAAGCTTGATGTGCTACAAAAATACCATTTGCTGATTTGTGCGATTGTTTTTTGTTACATATTCCAAATCAACAATTGTTAATATTGACTAACAATGAGACCCACAAGCACACAAGAAATATATGTAAAATATTTACGTGGCTGGTAAAGTTGTGACTATTTGCATATGACTCAAATGTGACTCAATTTTGATATGATTATTATTTAATTCTTGGATTTTATTTAGGTTTAATGGTAAGATATAACATTCACCCTTCATCAGTCCCAGAATCAATATACTTTATTCCTTTTATATCTGTATAAATGTCTTTTATTTATATTTAACAACATTTTCAACTCAAAAACATCATATGTGACTTCATCTTTCAATATTTTACACTGCACATTAAACTTTGTACCCAAAATTAAAGTGTTATTTGTGCTGGGACGGATGGAGTACATAATATCCTAATTTTGACATATTTGTTCAATTTCAAATTGTTATGATTTGTTTTTGAAAATATTTTTATTAATGTATGGTGGCAGATTTGAAGTTTGATCAGAGAGGGTGATTGTTAGTTTCGGATGTGTAGATTTTAGTCTAAAGTTCAGAGACTAAAATGGCAAATTAAATAACACTAACTAAAAAATATTGGGAAACAAAAACAAGATTAATTTTAGCTCTTTAGGTAAAACTTGATGAACTTGTTGTCCATATTGACATGCTTTATGTTTTTGTTGTGATTGATCAAATAATATGTAACTTCGAACCTTCAAACGAATATGATTAGAATTGTATCGTTTAATACTATGAGTAAACTTATTTGATTAACTAAATATAAATATCTTTATTTTGTAAGGAAAAAAGGAAAATGTGAAATTAATTATAAACTTTAAAAGTTGTCAAGTCACGTTAGTTATTGATTAGGACAACTTGGCGTCCATTTCAGTGTCTCATTTAAACGATCAAATACTCACCTATTTTTCAACGATCGATATAATACAGTTTCAAGATAAAATCATCATTTTGAAACTAAACTTGAACTTAGAGGTTAATAATATTTTAACTAAGCTTATGTCTTCGCATATAACAATAATCAATATTCTTTATTGGTTCCCACGTACATTAAGGTCGTCCATTTCATATTACTTGAGCAATCACAAAATTGTTAAAGTTTGTACAGTCACTCAAAATTACTCCAAAATCGTTGATCTACAAAGTCTCGGAAAAACCGTGAGAAACAGAATAGTCGTCGCTAGTCGGCTACAAAAATCCGTGGTGGCCTAAACAATAATGATTAGTGACGAACCAAACAGTAAACTGAAGAAAAAAGCTTAAACCTCATTTTCTCGTTTAACCACCAAATTAAACGTCAACGTCACAATTTCATTAACTTTACTCTTAATGAACACAAATTACAATTACTATATAGTTCTTCCATAAAATAAACGCAAGGATACTTTGCCGTATTAAACAACAATCATTTCTCCTTCCAAATCCCAATCTTTTCTCTACACCTCACACCTCACTGAAACCAACCAAAAAATCATCAACAGCTCAACCCAAACCCTATGCCGAAACCACCACATTAATCCCCAAATTCCGATCAAACGACTTTACACTTAACGGCCATGGCTGCGGCTCCGCTCAGCAGAGGGAAGTCGGCGAAGCTGAAGGAGATCCAGGGGATGCTATTAGGCCGGTACGAGCTCGGGAAGCTGCTGGGAACGGGGACTTTTGCCAAGGTTTATCATGCGAAGAACATGAAGAACGGCGAATGCGTCGCGATTAAGGTAATCGATAAGGAGAAGATTGTGAAAGTAGGTTTAACAGCTCATATCAAGCGTGAAATCTCGATTTTGCGTAGGGTTCGCCATCCGAACATCGTGCAGTTGCTTGAGGTGATGGCGACGAAGACGAAGATCTTCTTCGTGATGGAGTATGTGAGGGGCGGGGAGCTTTTCAGCAAGGTTGCGAAGGGGAGGTTGAAGGAGGAGGTTGCGAGGAGGTATTTTCAGCAGCTGATATCGGCGGTGGCGTTTTGTCATGCGCGAGGGGTTTATCATCGGGATTTGAAGCCGGAGAATATTTTGCTGGATGAGGATGGGAATCTGAAGGTTTCCGATTTCGGATTGAGTGCGATTTCGGAGCAGATTAAGCAGGACGGGTTGTTTCATACGTTTTGTGGTACGCCGGCTTATGTGGCGCCGGAGGTGTTGTCGAGGAAGGGGTATGATGCGGCGAAGGTGGATATCTGGAGCTGTGGTGTGATTCTGTTTGTGTTGATGGCAGGTCATTTGCCTTTTCATGATCAGAATGTGATGGCGATGTATAAGAAGATTTATAAAGGGGATTTCAGGTGTCCGAGGTGGTTTTCGCCGGAGTTGAGCCGGTTTTTGAGTCGATTGCTGGAGACGAATCCGGAGAGGAGGATAACGATACCGGATATCATGGAGAACAGGTGGTTTAAGAGGGGGTTTAAGCATGTGAAATTTTATATAGAGGATGATAAGTTGTGTAATGTTAATGAGGACGATTTGAATTTGAATTTCGCTCCGGTGGATTTTTTAGCTGATCGAGAGGCATTGTCGGACTCTGAGGCTGAGGTGGAGACGAGGAGGAGGGTTGCTAGTCTTCCGAGGCCGGCTAGCTTGAATGCATTTGATATCATTTCGTTTTCGAGTGGCTTTGACTTGTCGGGGTTGTTTGAGGAAGGATCAGATGGTGGGGCGAGGTTTGTGACAGGGGCGTCAGTTACGAGTATTATATCGAAGTTTGAGGAGATTGCTAAGGTTGTGAGCTTTACTGTGAGGAAAAAGGATTGTAGAGTGAGTTTGGAAGGGTCAAGGGAAGGTGAGAAGGGGCCTTTGACGATTGCAGCTGAGATATTCGAACTGACTCCAACGTTGAATGTGGTTGAGGTGAAGAAGAAAGGTGGGGATAAGGCGGAATATGAGGAGTTCCGTGATCGTGAACTGAAGCCTGGATTGCAAAGCCTTATGATGGGGAGTGTAGCTGATGCTCCTTACTTGCCTTCAGACACTGAATAGATAGGGAACGAAAGGGAAAAGAGTACGCCTTCGTTTTTCCTCCTTTCGTTAACTCTTTGTGCCGTTTGTATGATAGTTGTTTGCTTTTCTTTTTATGTGTCTGTAGTTAGATGCATCTTGTCTTGAAATGTTTCTCTGTTCAAGTAGATAATTGTGTAATGTCCTCAGAATTGAATATACGATTCCTTGAGCATTGCCTTTCTAGTTTCCACCCCGAGTTCTGATTGCTTAACTCTGTCATCTGAGGAAAGCTCATGGTTTTGATTAAGTCTCCTGAATTGTTATTGCATGATTGATGCTGGTCTATTGCACATTGCATAAGAGCTTAACTTTTGCTAATAAGATTTGCAAAACATTGGAGTTTTCATAAAGTAATCTATATCTATGAATAAAAAAAAATTCAATGGTCCTCTTATCATGCCAACGTGGTGAAATCTTTAATTCTGATTGGTTGAAAAAATTCTGTTCATAGTGCAATCTAATGTCAAGAACAATTAGTAAGGATATATATAATTGTTTAATAAATGTAATATAACTTTACCTATAAATATTTTGGACATATATTTGAATTCGTCTTGACAATATGAATTCATAGACACCAATCTTGAATTCTATTATTAATTAATAAATTATTTTGTAAATTAAAATAAAATATAAATTTATTAAATAAGATAAAATGAAATAATAAAATTTTAAAAATAGAGAATTTATTTA
>JAYMSP010000722.1:0-43002 GCA_036897095.1 Plantago elongata | reverse complement strand
TATATATATATATATATATATATATATATGTCATTTTCATAAACAACCCTGCTAGATTGTCCAATTAAAAATACATACACACTATTTGAACAATTACATATAAACCCATTTTCACCATCCGACGTTGACTCCGACAGTGACATGGCATGAATTGCTTATGTGGCATTGATGTGGCTCTTATGTGGGGGTTTATCTGTAATTGTCAAACAAATACCAAAAATTAAAATTTTCATTAAATATTTCTCGATTTGCTTTGCTTCTTCAATCTTTATCCTAATTTCTCTCAATATCCATTAAATCATTCATTCAAGCCCTCACATTTTCTAAGAAAAATGATTGTTGATTTCACTTCTTGTTTGATATTCATGTATATAAGTACACTACAGTCTACAAACCTATTTCTTAATCCTATTATATGTTTTGAAACTCGAACTTGGTAATCGACCCAATCTGTAAGTGAAAGTTGGCACATACAACACATTTTCTGAGTATTAACTCTGCAGATAGCTTAATGTCTCCAACATGAGTAGAAATGATGGAATTATCATTAGGCAACTTTATAACCACATGAACAAGCATTGGTTTAATACTAAACAAAGATAAATCACAAGCCATGTGATCAGTTGCACCAGTATCAACTATTCAGGTTTGTACAACAGTACTAGTATGAACTGCATTAAAACAACAATGCAACCATGCAAACCTGATTGAGTTGGATACTCATTTTTATATGCAGAAATGGTTGCTATGGCAATATTTGTAGAATGAGCTATTTGAGAGGATTGAGACTGAGCTTGAACTTGTTTCTGATATGCCAAAAATTGATTGAACCGGTTGAATTGCTGATACAACTCAGGATCAACCAAAGGATTATCAATAGTTGTCATTTCTGCTTCTCCAGTCTCAGTATATGCCTTTACAGCATAAGCATATACTCTCTTTCCCACATTCCTGTTTTGCTTCCATCCAGGTGGGAAACCAATTATTTGAAAACAAGTGTCCTGTGTATGAATGTTCATACCACAATGTTCACATTTCTTCTTTGCCTTGTCTTTCTGATAAGACTGATATTTCACTGAGTTACCACCATTGTCCCTAGCATGAGGTGGCCTATAAGAACCAGATGACCTTGCTATCATAGCTGCAGAATCCATAGGGTTGTCCACAATAGGTTGAAAAATACTTCTTTGAGATTCTTCTTGCAATAATACACTATAGACTTGTGATAGTGTAGGCAAAGGCTTGTGTAGTAACAATTGACTGCGTAGATGATTATATGAATCATCTAATCCAACCATAAACTTCATAATTGCATCCTTCTGCTGGATTTTCATCTGTGTTTGAATTAACTCACATACACAAGCAGATAATGCACCACAATTACAAACATGAACATGTTTGTAACTAATGTACTCATCCCAGATGTCTTTGAAGTAATTATAATACTAAGTCATAGTCATCGTACTCTTAGACATGGTACCAAGACTCTTCTACAAAGTGAACACTTTAGGTCCATCAGACTGCTCATAACGAGACTTAATTCCAACCCAAACATCTCTAGCTGAGTTGCATTAAAGAAGACTATTCTTGACATCATCATGCAAAGATAAATTTATCCATCCTAAAACAAGTGCATTGGCTTTCTCCCAAGCATCATACAAATCAAGATCACTCACAGCAGGTACAAGCAACGAACCATCAATTAACGACAACTTGTTCTTAACTTGCAAAGCACGAATAACTGACTTGCTCCAAGAAACGTAATTATTGCCATTGAAAATAATAGAGATGATTTGCATACCAGGATGATCTGGAGGATGATCTGGAGGATGATAAAAGTATGGTGATCACGTATTCTCAGAAGGAATGAGCGACGAACGAACAGAACGAGTCTGAGCACCTCCAATCGGCACATCGACATGTGGAGTAGACGCCATTGACGATCAATTGATCTCAGAAATACGTAAAAAAGAACAGAATTACCGTCGATTGAACGGCACAAAAACACCAAACTCGATGAAAAATCAAGTAACAACAATCAATTTCTGTGAATACTCACAAGGAACGAAACAGAGTGAATGCGGAAGAACGAAAAAGGATCGATTAGTTCGCAGAAATCAGTTGATTTCTCAAACTGATACCATATGAAAGAGGTAGGAACCAAATTGCATGTTTGTATAAACAGGGAGAAATTCTCCAATGACAACAAGTGAGTTTTACAATGAAGGAAGCTAGTATATATACAATCTAACTGAAAGAGTAACTAACTGATAGTCAGTTAGAAGGAGGGAAAAGATGTTATGTTGAGTTGTATTTGATCAAGCTTGCTTCTCCCGAGAGTTTCCATTCAATGCCAAATGTAAAAAATCAAAATAATTTTGGTTTTGTTGATCTTCTCATCTCAAGCAAATCAACACTCAGTCGAATTGGCAGTAGGTAATACATCCTTCTTCCTATGTTTTGATAAAGAAGTACGTATGTTTTTTGTTATCTTCATCGATTCTTATTTGTGTTATTTCATCAATTTCGATTCTAAATTCATCAATTTATGTTGTTTTTCTGAGTTCATCAATTTTTGCTGTATTCAGTGACGGGGTTGAAGGACCAAAAACGGGAAGAAAGGAAAGCTTGGATCAGCCTCTTTGAAGGGGAAGAAATTTTGAATAATAGATCAATCGGCTTACGGGTACCTTTCCCGATTGTTAACTCTAGCTTCTGTTATTTGTTCTTGCCAACCATATCAACTCAAGTTTTTAAATAAAGCGGAAAGTTGGAACCTACTTCGACAGATTGTGTTTGCAGAAGGAAATCCACCTTCTGCATGCAGTAGAGGATATTGGAAGGAAGATTTCTACAAGGTGCAAAGGGTTGCCTTTGGCAATCATTGTGATTGGAGGACTACTTGCCAAGTCTGACATGGGTAGAAAGGAAAGCTTGGATCAGCCTCTTTGAGTGGGAAGAAATTTTGAAAATAATAGATCAATCGGCTTACGGGTACCTTTCCAAACGCGAAATTGTGGTTATTTTCCATCCCTCATCATACCTTTACAGTGATATATACTAAATTTTTGATTCTTATTTGTGCTATTTCAGTATAATTACATTTACAATTCTCTCTTCTCCATCCACGCCGGCAAGTATGCAAATTTTCATCACTTCGTGTTTGTATTTGGGAATCTAACATCGATTCTAACTCCGCGAGATTGAGAAATTCTTCCTTGGATTCAATCTATGTTGTGATCCTACCATCGTTATTTATGTCTGTCTAGATCGAGCGAAAATGGACTTGTGGTTGATTGTTTTGCTTTATTTTACTCACGAGCAAATATTTTACATTCGAATATAGTTACCAATGTTAATTGATGTTTTAATCAACTTTGATATTTCATTGCCTCTATATTCTGCCAATTCTTCTTTTTGCTATTTCACTCTTATCATCTAATTCTTATTACTGATAGAGATGGGCAACTTGGTGACGATATATGGGAAATGGTGAATGTTAAGGTAATAGGAGATAATTGCAAAGTAAACTGATTGTTTTATATGTTGGATTTACATAATAACCTACTCCCCGTTCCAGTAAGAACGAAACAGTTAGAAAAATCATGATTTTTAAGAAAATATGTAGTATGTGGTTAAGAATGAGTTTGAGAAAAACTGTGTGATGGAAAATGAGTTGTATCGTGGGTTATCGTTAAAGATGAAAAAATATTTCGTTTGTAATAGGACGATTAAAACGAAAAAATGTTTCGTTTGTAATGGGACGGAGGGAGTAATAATTACGATGGGTTCCTTCTCTTTTGCTCTTCATTGTCTCCCTCATTTGATTATACTGATATTGATTTCAGTTATGTATTCTCTTCTTGAGTTTTGAATTGATTGTATAATACTTCTACTTATATTTTTTATAAGATTCTATAACCTACAACCTATATTTTCCTCTCAACCAGCATAAATTTCGTTTACTACATGTCCAATTGTTTCGATTTTCAATTTTTTGTAGTTTGTGCCTTAAACACCAAGTAATAAATGAGGAAAATTAGATAATTTGTTCAATTATATTTGCATTAACTAAGGTTAGTCACTCTTGGGATGCCATAAAAAGCTGCATGATAATTTTGCTGCTTTTCGCTTCCTTTCGATTTGTTTTTCTCTCAATCCGCATATAATTTTGATTTTATGATGATTAGTTAATAAAAATAAACAATTAATTAGGTGTCGATGCATTTACCATCAAATCACTGAAGGGAAATCCAACAGTTGGTGTGTATTGTGGAGGAACATGATGATGAGTGACAGCAGCGGTGGCGCGTGAGTTCAACATTCTTAACTCCTCTTTTCTCTACCACCTACTTTTCTAAAAAACTTCCAAAATTTAATCTATACTGGTTCACTCCTCTTGCCTGAGGTACTTAATTTCACTCTACTTCTTTCATAATTTTCTCATAGTGTTTCTAACCTCAATTTATGAGGTAACTGGACTTGATGTGATATGATACTATTTTTCATAGTGCATGGTTGATTATCTTGGGTACTCCATTGTTAACCATATGATACATTATTTGGTATATATTTATGCGTCACGTAGATGGTGTTCTCATTGTAGGGGGGTACAAGAGCATTTAGTTTTTATATATGATGATTTTGTGAAGCTATTAAGTTTTTCATTTGTATGGGTTAATCTAGGTTGTAATCAGCTGGTTGATAATTTGGTCACATATGAAATGAATGGAGGATTATTGTCGTAGAGGAACTGGACGAGTCAACTTATTTTCATTGATTTTGGGCATCTCTAATTGTCTGAACATAAGATAACTAAGTTTTGCTTCTTTCCAAATTATTTATGTGAGTCATGTTGGGGCAGATTCTCAGAGATTAAACAAGAAAGCTAGGAATGGGTGCATTAAGGAGCTATCTTCTTCAAGCCTAATGAAAGCTTGACCAACTAGATACGTATATTTATAAGAGTAACTCTCAATAACAGAACTAAGAAGGTAACTAGTTCTATGGTTTGATTTCCATGACTCCTCTGTCACTCGAAAATGTTGTAAGAATGTGATACTCGGATTCTTTCTCATGTGTTTGGTGTCTTTATGCTATAGGCAGTCTCTATCCGTGTCAGTCTCGAAGTGTCAAAAGATTGTGCCATTGCAGATAGGGTAAGTTTAGAAGAGTCTGTTTTGGTGTGGGATTGGAATTGGAGACGTTTTTTTTGTTCTCTTGAGAGGCTGATTTGGTGAATGAGCTGATTTTGTTGATAAATAATTCTGTTAAGTTGTCACAGGTTCGAGATGTGTGGCTATGGACCAATTCAAATGATCAGAAGTTCTCTACAATATCTGCCTATGTGATAATGGAATAGAGAAGTATGTAAGGATTAAGTTCAATATCACTCACTCTGAGAAAAACGAACTCGCAGACATGACGATTGCTCCGAGAAGCAAGTTTATGAACCCTACCTTTGTCTCCCTAGCGCCTTTCTCGCTCATCGCCGTTTCATCCGCCAAAAACATCTTCAAGGAGCGTTCGGTGACGGATGGGAGAGTCAATGGGTGAAATCTGACTGGAAGAAAGAAGATAACACGGCAGGCGAGTGGAACTACACGGCTGGAAAATGGAATGGAGATGCCAACGACAAAAGTATCCAGACCAGTGAAGATTACATGTTTTATGCCATGTCAGCTGAATACCCCGAATTCAGCAATAAGGATAAGACCCTGGTCTTCCAATCTTCTGTCAAACATGAGCATAAGCTTGACTGTGGTGGTGGATACATGAAAGTGCTCAGTGGTGATATCGACCAGAAGAAATTCGGTGAAGACGCTCCCTACAACATCATGTTTGGACCAAAGATCTGTGGCTATAGCCACCAAGAAAGTGCATGTCATACTGACATACAATGAAACAAACCACTTGACCAAGAAGGAGGTACCCTGTGAGACTGACCAATTAAGTCATGTCTATACATTTGCCAACGCCCCGATGCTAGCTACACCATTCTCATTGACAACGTCCAGAAAGGATTAAGTTCAATATTTGTGTGCCATATTTAAGTATTTTATGGTACATAATAACGTTATATTGTACCGTCGAAGTTTAATAAATTACTCAATCCATTATGTATATATATACAATTTTTGTCAAGATTGAATGAGTTAATTTCTTTTAAATTTTTGTATTTTCAAGTAATATATCGAATGAAAATTGATACAAGGTGAGAAATTATTTGAGGCAGCATATTTAATGTACTAATGATTTTCTCCTAGACAAATATTATGAGGATTTTGCATCAGTAATTTATATTAGGAGGAGGAACTTACTCTACCAAAGTTGTTAGCAAATAGAAGAAGAGTGGAACATGAAGAAAGAAGAAGGGAACAATTATGATAGTGGACTTAAAAAAAATTATTTATCTTTTCTTTATTTAATTTTTATTTTTGAGGTTATGTTGGTTGTTTGAACTGATAACGGACAAAACTGGAAAAGAACTCAAATATAATTGTTCGACTAAAAGTATCAATATACGAAAAATCCTCGAGGGGTGGCTCTATGTAATTATTCTAAATATTTATAAAAACATCGTATTATACGGAATATCGTAAGAACATGTCCAAGTTATTTTAATATCATAAATTCTTAGTTGTACAAGATATCTTATGACATACACCTAATTTTGGAGTAAGTGTTTGTTCATTAGATAAATAATGAATAATTTTACTTACTTATCTTCATACAAGCTTAGAACTTTGTATGGTAATGCCGCATAAAATTTAAAGTAAGTTCAGATTTTCTACCGTCAGTCAAGGTGTCATCCTAACTACTGTTAGTCAATGTGTCAACATCTGACACGTGTCAATTGCTCTCTATCGCACTCAATCATTACTCAATATCGCAACACTCTAATATCATTTTCTATCGCCCTCAACTGCTATGAAATTTAAATTTTCCATTAATTTTAAAAAATAATAATTAAACATATATTATATAATTTGCAAGAGAATTATAATCTTCAAAATTATAATTTGTCACAAATATTTACATTACTCATAGTCAAGGCTGACAATTAAAAAATTCACAGGCACTGAATAAAATTCACATACCCTAAATAAAAAAAAATTGTAAAACTCCGAATTTCCGTCCTCTATTTTAATTCTCACATTTGGTATTTAGTTAATTATCAATAATATTTTATTATTGAGTAATTAATTATTTATTCTGGTGTTTAAACTGGATATAATCGAGTTAATTCTAGCTTTCTTTAGTGTTCAAATTATTTAGGATTTAGTCTTTTTCTATTTCCAATTGTATCCATCAACCTAATCAGACCGTCTCCTTCTACTTCATGATTGTTTCTTCGTTTCCATCTCTTTCCTCTTCTTCTTCCCCAACGGTCAACCTCCATCACCTCTCACCCTCTGCCTACCATCATCACTGACGACCCCACCACTCCAATCGTCACTAGCTACCAGTCGCCACCACCAATTCGACCACAACCCGCCAACACTGTCGGCCTCTCGCACTTCCTCTCCCCCACCCCGCTCCGCACCACCACACATGTTCTCTGCCCTCTGCCAACGCCTCCCAGCTTTGCCACAACTGCCTTCGCCGTCCTCACTTGCACTGCTCCGCTACTCCACCTTGACGACCTTTCTGCCACTGCCCCAATCGATTACCATCCCAATCGACACCTCCACCTCAACTTTGCTGCCATCACCACCATCGACCTCTTGAGCGCCAATTTGACCTTTGCCCCATAAATTCGCTGTTCGAATTTCGCCTTGATAGACTATGTAATCCTAGTTAGATTAGACATATCTATATTTATTAGAGTCCTAGTTAGATTAGTCTTATTCTTCTAATTCCTAATTGGATTAGACGTAGCTTCTTATATTTTGTATATATACCTTACATCATTCTATGAATAAACACGATTGATTATTCAATAGTCTTACATGGTATCAAGCCAAGTCCCGACCTTACGTCAATAAAGACAGCTTCTTCTTCCCCTCTTCCACCGTTTGCTGCATTCGACATGCTCTTCTTCTTTTTTTTTCTCTTTCTTCTTCCCGTCCACACTGTCAAACTCTAAATAGTCTTCCCAGCCTATTCTCTTCGACCAACCTCTCCCTTTTCCTCTCTTTTACGATCCTTCCGCTGCATAATACTGTGATCATCGACCTTGCCTTTGTTACTGTCCAAAAGCACGAACCCACTGTTCGTTCTTCTTCTTCCCCAAACAGCAACCTGCAATCTCGATTCCTCTCCCCCTGCTGATTCCTCTCCTTGTCTTATGGCATGATTCGATTCATTTATGCGCAATTCATTGGTGGGGTTTCCCGATTGGGGATACTTTGGCAGTTGTGTCTGTCGAGTTGTCCATGATGTGCCTCTGCTTACTATCCCATGATGCGAGGCAAAAGCCCCCCAGGTCATTAGGAGTAGTAGTGTTCTACCTCTGTACCATGGCATAGTATTCGTATTCATTGGCAGACTTGCAATCTGTCCGGAGTGATAAGGGCTTGGATTGGGGTTATAAGGATGTCTGCACCAACAATATACCTTATTCGTTTATTTATTTTACAGTGATTTGTTTACAAATAAAAATCATATTGTTGATTCGTTTACAAATAAAAGCTACTTTACTGATTCGGTTTCAAACAAAAACTCTTCGTACTGTTCACTTCGTTGTTCACTTTACTAAACACCACTGAGATTTTTCTCATACTTGTTTTTATTCATTTCTTGTAGATTCCGTCACTCAGGATGTCTCAGAGACCTAGATGTTCAGCAACAGAAAGTGGGGTTTACTCGGGATCTTTTGTAACCATTGGCTTGTAAAACTTGTGTTTTAGCAACTGCTTTTGAAAATAGTCTGTACTATAAACCTTTTTGAGTATTAGATTTGCAAAGTTTTTTAATTGTACTTCTGTTATCGATTTTAACACCCCTGTCTTCTGAAAAATTACTTAAAAATTTTCGGAATGTTACAAAAGCGGCCTTACCATATCTAATGGAAAAACCGTTTTTTACTAGACTTTGTATATAAAAAATTGTGTTTACGATAAATTTAAATATTATGGGGGTTGTTTGGTATTCATTTATTATCTACTATATATCCGTTAAAACGTTTCAGGGTTATATCATATAGGGTGTGTAAGAAAGATTTGACGTGTATAAGGAAGTGGTGTGTTTATTTTTGTAAAGTTCAATTGATTTGTTTTAATGTTATTATTTCAATTGAAAGAGTAAAGAGAGCGGAAGAATATTGTAGAACGAGAATGATAAGTTTAGTACAATAGAAAATAAGTTAAACAATTTACATGGTGTTTGTTATGCATGAGTTTTAAAAAATGGTGTTTGGGAATAGAGCTTATGTGGTTGTTATATGGGGTGTGTAAGAAAGACGTGGTGAGTTTACTGTTTTTAATAAAGGTTATTAGAATGGTTGTAATGTTGTTTGATTGCTTTGAGGTTGTTAACATAATTGAAAAAAGTAAAAAGAGCATAAGAATATAGTAGAAAGAGAAGGATAATTGTTTAGTGGATTTGAAAGTGAGTTAAACAATTTAAGTTATGGTATTCTTTTGGTGAGGGGGACTAAAAAGATCGACAAACAATGCATTAGGGGTTGGATAGTTCCAAGCTTTAAAACTCAACCTAAAGGGGTGAACTTAAAAACTCTAAGAATGTCATATTTTCAATTTACAGACTCAATTTGAATGAAAAATATCTTTTATGAGTGAGATAATTGAAACAAGTTAGTTTGTTAGAATAATTATTCGTCGACGGGATTAATCAACGATTATTACAAAAACAATGCATTGATGTGTATCATTTATGGGAGTTGGTTTGAACAAATACTTTTTTGATGGGGAAACTTTCTTCGATGTCTCTACTTTCTTGATCCATAACGGGTCTTGGGGAATTTGATACTTCTCTGGTGGAGAAACTCTCTTGGATCTTCCCTCTACTCTCTTAATCTGCATAACGGACCCTGGGAGGGTGGGGGGTCTGGCAGTTACTCTCTAGGCGGGCGAAACTTTCTTTGATATTCTCTTTACTTTCTTGATCAGCATGACTGGGCAGGATAGGGGAGGTCAGGTCTGGCAGACACTCTCTAAGCGTTGGCGGGGGGGGGGGGGGTGGACTTTCTTTGATCTTCTCCATATGCCATGATGAGACGAAATGGAGGGAGGATGTGAAAAAAATAAACCGTAACATGTGAAATTATGTTTGTTAAATAATAATTTTTATGTATTTTCTGGGTTGGCACATACCACCGAGGGGGTGTTGGATACAAGGGGATTGGAGACAAAAACAATCGTACATATGAAATTATGTTTGTAGATAATAATTTTGGTGTGGTGTGTAGTAGGGGTGACGACATACTACCACGAGGATTTTTGTAAAAAACCTGTGTTGATTGTATTGTATATTTTGTTTCGGTTTGATGGAAACAAATTTATTTTTTAAATTACATATATGTTACTAAATAATAGGTCGGGACAATATGCCTTAATAAAAAATAGTATGTGTAATCAACCCGTCGGGTCCGAACGTGTTAAAACTGGATCTTACCCCTTGCATAGAGATATCAGTCATGATAAGTCACATTTTATATAATTGACAAAAATAAACACTCTAATTTGAATCAAGAAGGACTACCTACCGACACCACGACTAACATTGTTAATATAAGTTTAACTATCTTATCAATTTATTTATTTTATTTTATGATTTATGTATTATTAAATTATACGAATCAGTACTAATTTATTTGAAAGAGCGAATAAAGTCGCCCAATCAATAACTTACCCCATTCATTAACTCTGGAAATGCAAAATTTTCACAATCCTGAGTGCTTTTTAAGATACATCTGTTAATCTGTTACAATATACGAGATGGTGGTAACTTTATCGAGGCTGGCATGTAGAGCAATTTGACAAAACGATGATCATTAGGCTTATCTTTTCTCAATTGGGGCTAATTAATCAAATATTTCTACAAGTTGGTTTATTAATTACATTATTTCACACGTAATTGTTGCAATAATAAAACGTATCATTTTTGTCTTCAACTATGATAATAGTATGAAATATTATTGTTATTATTATCGTCATAAAGTATATAATATGGATAAGTTAGTTAACCACGCAAACTGTCACAATAGCGCATAATGAGACACCAAATTAAATAATAAATATGATTAACAAAACTAATTGAAAAGGTATCTAGTAGTTAGAAAGTTAGCTGGTAGTTAAAAGAAAATTGGTAGCTGGTCATGTAACTTTTTTTTCAACAAATTAACTTGATTAGCTTATCAAACCAGCTAGTTGTTGTCTAAAAAGTTGATCATTCACGCAACGAACTTTTTATAAGAAAAATTTATAAAATTAAAAAGTTAACTGAAAAATTAGTAGTAAACATGTCATACCCCACCATGCAATCGATATAAACTTGTTGAGATTCCCAGGCCCAGTATCTAAATTGTGCTCCATTCGCTTTATTTATGTCTTCCTCAAGTTTCAACATCTCTCAACAAATATCCTACTTACTTTTATATACGAGATTAAAATTCATATTACATTAAAATAAATTTATAATTAAGCGATATTTATTTTGAACAAAGGGATTACGTATTACACATATGTATGGTCCCGACAATTGTATTTGAACACCTTAAAAAAATTATTTTAACTTGTAACATCAACATTTTTTTCATAAAAATCATAATTACATGTCCCTATATTACAGTAATTAATAATGATAAATCAGTTAAGTACCTACATTTAAATAGAAATTGCAGATAGCAATATGTATGACGAGTCCAATTATGTGTCCCGAAATTCACAACTAAAGTTACTTTATGAAGTTATTATTTGAACAAATTTCCTCAAATTTTGACAATCTAATATGATTTGATTTTTTTAGTAGTTTTCAGTTGATTGTCAATTATACTTCAATTGTTGTGTATCTTTGGAGAACGTTTCGTATACACATGCACATAAATTATTGCCGGATTCATCCAGAAAAGGAAATATTGGATGGCCGATTCGGTAATTAGGAAAGATTTGTCCTCCATTAATTATTATATTCAAATGATATACAACGAAGTGAAACTCAGTTATTAATACACTTCACCTCTAACTAATAAATCAGGAGTTCGAGTCACCCTTTAATCATTTTAGAGAAGAAAATTATATTCAAATGATCGCGCACAGTAGATAAATGTTTGACATATTTAAGTGGACAATTGTAGTCTTTTATATAGAGGGAAAGTAATACTAACCACAACTAATTAAGACTGGTGCAGTCGTGCAGATCGATCTTGGTCCTTTAATAGTGCCACGACCAATTTCATAGCATTGTGGGGTGGTCTATCTGTAATAGTGGGAAGAAGTAATTCGAACGATTGTCCAGCAACCGATTGAGTTATCTGTTTTGTTGGGCTTCAAATGAAGCCCAACTTTTTTTAAAATTATTCTTTTATTTAAAAAATATAAAAATAATACCATCATTTATATTTTTTCGAGATCTACAAAATGAGACCAGTGAAGATATATTTTCGCACACATCAAATGTCACCCTTTGTTCGTATACGTTCGTATTTTGTACTCTTTCACTATTCTACTAGTAATTTCTATAAAACGTCTCTTTCCGCTTCAAATTTTCAATATTTGTATTAATATAACTATAAACAAAAATAAAAGAAAAAAAAGAATTAAAAAACTGGCGACCGCCCATCACAGCGGTCGTCACAGTGCAAAATTTGGTCGTGGAAAAATCGGTTGCTTCACAATCGCTTCCATGACCACAACCGATCCACACCATAGTGTACGGTCTAATAGCTCCATTATCCAAAATTTCACATATCATGTACATATAGGAGTATGACCCTATTTATACTAGCTTTTTAGTAAGCTTTTCAGCTCTATAAATTTTTTTATATCAACTAATTTTGCTAAACCATACCTATATACTATGTACTAGCATTCAAATATTTACACGCAATCATCATTTACATACCTAAGTATTAACAAAATCTCACATCCTCGGTTCGGTTAGTTTGTGCCCATAATTTTTAGGATCTATTAAGAATATGAATTAGTATTTATAAGGTTTTGATAGAACGAAGTACAATTTAGTTGATAAGTATTCCCTTTCTAACTAATTGGTTATTGTTGTTTTGTTGTCTTTTACCTTTCTATTGTGATCGAGACCCGACCCTTTGAACATGGACGATTACTCATGGGCAGTTTTCGGGGTGATATGCTAGCCTCACTGTACCAACAAAAGTCCTTTCCCACTCACTTTGACCTCATTCGTGTGCGAACTGGGAGATTTCTCAGTTGATCACCTATCTTAAGATTGCTCCAGAGCCAAGCACGCTTAACTCTGGATTTCTCGTAGGTGGATTCCTGAAAAGAAAGGTGCACCTTGTTTATATAAGTAACGTTTTCAGTCCCTTTAACCTTTGTGTACTTAGATTCAATCTCTGAGACGTTACATTTTTAGCATATATATATATATTTATTAAAAAGAACTATTTAAAATTAATATGGAGAAATATTAACGGCGCGGATGGAGTATCACTTTAAAAACTGAGGGCACTGATCAGGGTCGAATATGCAATAACACAAAGGGGATTGTTAAATGCAGGACCGTTTTTTTTTTTACTAAACGTAGGATACATTTTTACATATTACAAAATGTCCAAAAAATTATATAAATATATAATTAGTCACAAATTTCGTAAAATTTATTAAATTATCACATCTTCAAAAATATATAAACGTATATACACTACGATACCATAACGTAACGAAAATCAATATTATAAAATGATTAGTCATGCTTTACAAATAATGATGAATTTGAGATGTTTATATTGTTATAATTCATAGTCGTAATCGTTAATATTTGTTTAATTACTTAGTATAATTAAATTAATTAACTTTACATTAATGATTTTTTTTTAAAAAATTAAAAAAAAAAACCAGGTTCTGACCAAGACACGGTCCTCAGGTCCTAGTTAGGTTCAGATTTTCCAGGACCATGTCTTGACAAATCTGCCAGATCGAAACGTCGCTCCGATCGGCACAGCTCTGATCGGAGCTGTGCACAACTCCGACCAGTTCGGGGCGACGGTGTCCTTTGTTCGTATTTTTCGTTCTTCGTGTTCTTCGTCTTTTTTTAAATTTTCTTTGATTTTTTTCCGGATAATATGATTGGTTGAAATAAACATGTTTAGTTTTTCTTTTTTTTTAGGTAAAATTGTAGTTATTTGTAATTATAAGATTATTTTATTTTTAGGTAAAAACGTCATGCGTTTAGTAAAAGTTGTCCCGCATCTAACCGATTAGCAACATATACATATTTGTTGGGGTAGCTGCGTCCTGCTTGTAAAGGTTAGGTTAGTAGTTTAAGATAGATTAATTAGATAGCTAGGCAAATTAATGAATTAGATGTAGCAGAAGAAGCTGCTAGATTTCCCTATAATAGCAATACTACATGAATATCTGGCTTAGTTTCTTTCTTTCTAAGATTATTATTTTTGATATGGAAATAATAATTGAAGGAAAAGTTTGGTGTGAGTTGGTAAACCTAGTTCCAATTCATTCCAACTTTTAATAAGCACTCTATTTATTTAATACTAATGTTTTGTATTTATTAAATTATAGTACAGCAACGAAGAAGTATACTCAAATATCTCAGTCAAAAAACAAAGTCTACTTAATATGAGCTGAAAATTCAATAAATTGGCTTCTTCATATTTGTCAGCAGGATAAACATCTCATCGTACTTGTTGACAAATAATATGTATCACTATCTATTGTGCAATGTGAAGAATAATTGCTATTTTTGTTGTCAGTGAATTCTTAAATTGTGACCTAGCCTATACAGTAGTAGTATTTGAAATTGCACGTCTGATCATATTACGGCCTATCATTAATGAGTAATGACACAAAATCTCCGATTTGTGAATGATGAGAAAGTCAGTTTTGCAGAGAAGTGTTGAAATCAAGGTTAGTAATTTAATTAATTAAAAATTATAATAGCATTGAGTATGGGATTAGTCCAAAAGATTCTGCAAAAAAGGTTTAGCAAAAGACAGATCATATGATCAAGTGCACATGGCGATGAGGCTGTCCAATCTTTTCTTCAGGTTATTGCGTTACGAAATGGTTTGATAAAATAGAGTTAACTAAATACACCTACTCCACAACGAATATAATAGTTACAGTTAACAAAATACTACTAGTACTAAAATAGACACTAAGGTTAATTAATTAGGTATCTGTAAAATTAAACAAAACCGGCTTTTGGAAGTAAAGAATAATAATCTATTGTATTCAAATGTTCGTTAAGTTAAGCTCTACATGTGGAATGGAGTACGAAAGTTGGTTGAAATGGCCAGCTACCAAAGCTTCAGAAAATATAAACAATACCAGTACTACTTCTCTTCAAGAGGGACAGACAGGCTCATCATACATGTGCAGGAAGAAATCCCCTTAATGGACAAATCACTAATGTTTTGTCTTGCAAATTAACATTTACCTTCCGGTAGTTAGATGTGATTTACCCGGAGCAATATTGGGGTGAGTGAGGTTTTCAAAAGTTTTTAGATATTCACTAGTGAAGACGAGTGTGTCTGGAAGGATATGTATAATCATGTTAGCTCAAATCGAACAGACTTCGATTTTGTTATTGATTAGAGCATTATAAATTATTGATAGAAATTAAAATCCACAAAGGTTTGGTGGCTGGTACTAATTTGACGCTACAAGTATTTCCTATAAGAAGTTAACGACCCGTCAGTTTTTAACTTTTAACATCATAAAAGAGTCAATCATAATGATAATCAGTCAGAGCCAAATTAGTAACACACAATCATCAATTGTTGGTGACCGATAGTTTTAAGAAAAAATGATTTCAGAACATCTGAATAAGATTTGTACATTTTGTTAGTTTATTAGTAGAAGATGTGAAGTGGGTTATCCAATATAAATACGCAAATTTTGTATTGGTAAGTACAAAGTATGAATTAGCAATCATTTGGTTAATATGATTGAATGGCAATAATAAACACATTCTGCATGTAGTCAACTTCGGAATCATACATCCATATGTCACAAATTTTAAGTGGTTGGAAGGTAGTTGGATCATTTCATTCTGTACGCAGTCTATGTTAAACATTATGACATTCAACTTGGCCCAGTAATAACTTAGATATGAATGTATTGGTTAGTCAGTTAAAATGGGATAAATTATAAACTTTTATTTCACCTACGATGGATTAATTAGATTTGATCCGGTTCATGTTGATACCACGATTCCGGTTCACCTGACTTGGTCTACAAATTCATCATAATTAAATCTAACATTTTAAAGATAAGACATTTAATATATAACACGGATCAATTATATGATAGATCATTTACTGGGTGTTTGATCAACTACATGAATTGGGGAAGCTAGAACTTGATCGTATACTTATAAAAAAAGGGATCGTACAAAAACAGATTAGAAAAATGTGTAAATAAGAAGAGATAGTTGAAGTGGGCCAGAAGTCCGTATAAGCAGCAGCTAATAAATAAGCTGTGGCCTAACTGAACCGGTTTTCTTTTCTCAACACAATAATAAGAAGCTGCAAACAGAGCTCCTCATTTCATACCTCTAAAAAGCAAAAGCAAAAGACCAAAAGAAAAAGAGAGCAGAAAATAATATCACCAAGCACCACCCAAAAGAAAAGAGCACAGAGAAGACGATACCCAAAAAGAAACCGAAAGTCTGCTGCTGAATATTTCATTCAAGATTTCAAGAAACAAAAGCTGTTTTAAGACTTACTGTTTTTACTATTTTCTTGAAGAAGAGAAGGAACCATGATGCAGACTCAAAGGACACTCGAAAACACACAGTCTTTCACTCAATCAGGCCAGATTTCGGGTACTTTGAGTTTCAATGGAGCGCTGAGCAAAGAAGACGAAGACATGTCCAAATCTGCGCTTTCGACTTTCAGGGCTAAGGAGGAGGAGATTGAGAAGAGGAAGATGGAGGTTAAGGAGAAGGTTCAGGCTCAGCTTGGTCGTATTGAAGAGGAAACCAAGCGATTGGCTATTATTCGTGAGGTTTACACTCTTCTCTCTCGTTACTTTTTTGTTTGTCTACCAACTGTTTGCTAAATTGCCAGTGATCTTTATGCTGTAAATGTTCTTGTTGGAGACAATTGCAAAATCGCTTTCGCTGAATTCTTTGTCTGTTAGTATTACTGAATTATTATTAATAATTTATTGATGATTTTTTTTCGTCTCTGAGCTGTGTTTTCTTTGAGTCATACTCCAAAATTTTGGGACAAATGATTAAGGAATTATTTAAGAGTTTTGTGCTATATATGATATCTTTGGTGCTGTAATTTTTGAGTTTTCTAGACTAAAATGCATCTGAGAATTCAATTGAGATCCTTGCTTTTTGTTAATCTGGTTACCTTTTGAGTGTTTTTGTTACAACCTTATAACTGCATATTGATTAAATTCATTCAAGAAATGAAGCTTTAACATGTAATGCTACCATGTCTTTTGAAAAATTGTCACCTGAGATGAACTAGTGCTTGATATCTTATTGGCTGACTTGCAAATCAAGTGTAAAATTGGGGATACTATTTGGGGGTTTTGGTTCATCAGTGTTTACTCTCGAAAATGTAAGTTTTCCAACCGTTTTTGTTGCCATTGTTATCAGGAATTGGAGTCTCTGTCGGATCCGATGAGGAAAGAAGTTTCGGTTGTTCGTAAGAGAATCGATTCGGTCAACAAGGAGTTGAAACCACTGGGACAAACATGCCAGAAGAAGGTTTGAGATCATTTCACTTGCTCTTTTTCTACTATGGCATATCTATATGCAATTTCCAGCTGAATTAACACTTCAAATTCGTCTGTCATCACAGGAGAAGGAATACAAAGAGGCTCTTGATGCTTTCAATGATAAGAACAAGGAGAAAGTTCAACTTATCACTAGATTGATGGAGGTGAGGAACACTTTCAGTTGGTCTTGTTTTAGTACCGAATTATGTTAATACCCGAATCTTACTCAGACTTCTCTACTAATATGTGCAGTTGGTAAGCGAAAGCGAGAGGCTAAGGCTGAAGAAACTGGAAGAACTGAGCAAGAACATAGAAACAATACACATAGCGTGACGTTGTTGTCTATTCCAGTCCGTTATTTCATCTGAATTAGGTTGGTGTGATCAGTGATGTATTTATTATAAAAAAAGGCAATTCTGTTTTACATATGTGGGTGTTTTGGGGCTTGATTGTATTGTATCTGATGGTGTTTCTTGTTTGTTAAAATTAGCTTCTTTTTTTTATTTTTTTTCCTTCATGTTGAAGTCTTTTTTCTAATTATAGGGAGTAGAATATCCTCCTTGAAAGTTGAAACAGGTTTGTAACTAAAACAGGTCTTACTTACACTATGGATTCATCTTCTTTTTCACTAGTGTATCATATCATATTTTGATTCTGATTTTTCCCTGCCTGGAAACTTGAGGTAACAGGCATTGGATACCTAGCACAAATGGCCTTTTTCATCTTCTTATTTGGGTATCCTAAGTTTGTTCATTGTTGGTAGATTTAATGTCACTCTCAGCTTCAGTTAAATTAATGATCAAGCATATTTTTAAATTTCTTTTTCTCCTATCCAAGTTGTGGAAGGTCAATTTGAATGGAACATGTCCAAGTCATATTAGGGTCTCTCTGCAGGCGTGTATGATTTTGATTGTTTTAAAAAAAAGTGCTTTGGACTTTAATATGCCTCTTGTACTTTGATTTTTTGGCGTGTTTTCTTAGTGCTTTGCATGACCGTTGCTAGAAATTAAGAAGATTCATTAATTGACCGAGACCATGTCTCCATGTTATGATACTGAATAATTGAACGGCTTGGTGATACTGCTGTGTAACGGTTGGATTTTAATGTTAGAGGACAAACAACGGTTGGATTGCTCGATGTGAACAATCACGCGTTTCCAGTGAAATGACAAGTTACCACAACTAACATTAGATGTATACATAAAGCTAGAAAAAACAATCCTGTTATGGATAGATTTTATTTTATGGTTAGACGGGTTAACATTAGGAAAATACACGTTCGAAATGTTTATCTTATCTAACATTATATATTTATATTTGGGCAAGTCGGAATTGTTACTGATAAGGACACCCATATAAAGTTGTATCTGCTTTCATACCATGTTAAGTTGAATCTGTTATCCACTTAAGATGTATTATTGAGGCCTTGTTCTTTTCGTTTAAATTGAATGAATCTGAGATGAATTGAATTTATTTGTTGTATAGAAATAAATTATATTGAATTGAAATTAGTCACTACTCATTTAGGATTATGTTGAAGTGTATGAGTTATAGGTAGAACTATCAAAGAGATAATTTGATGAGGTCTTGTGTATTGACAAGGATGTGAACACATCGTATATCTAATTTAGATGATGCTTATTATAATGATCTGGAATATAATTCTACTGTCAATTCCAATTCTTAATCTGTGAATTTATTATACAGAATGTAGGAACAACACATTGAACAAAGAAGAGAAATGAAGCATCGGTAAGTTTAATCAAATAGAAAAGAAATCGGGTCTTTTCAACATTACGTTTTTATTTAAGTACAAACACGAGTTATACATTTAGCATCAAGTGTTGTACTTTAGAAGTTAGTTATCAGTTTCAAGAGCTATTTAAACAGCTCGATTCTCTCTTCATTTTTTATCAAATTCAGTTGAAATTTTTTTCATTCTTCTTGAATAAAATTCGATTATTCCAGATTCTGGAAATTATCATGGTATCAGTTAGCTAGTGGTTTCGATAATTGATGTGTTAGATTTCGATTGAGCTTGTAATTCCATTGCGTTACTGTGTTTTTTGATTTGTTTTGTGAAGTTTGCTTCGTGTTTTTCATTGTTCATCCATGGCGGATAATGGTTTTTCTACGGATGATGTTCATTGAGAACGCAATGTTTATGGAGAGCGTAATCGTGCTCATCCATTGGAGATTGGAATCGATTTACCGTCTTCTCCGTAATTTCTGCAATCGTCGGATTAACAGGGAATTGCAATTGTCCTTGAGCAATTGGATGAAGGCAATTAGCAGTCGTGGAGCCTACAAATTCTGATGGCATTAGATGTCAAGAACAAGATAGGTTTCGTTGATGGTACGATTTCTATTCCTGATATAGCAGTAACTCCATTTTATATAATGCTTGAAAACGTCCAAATGCTTTAGCACGTATTTGGATCATTAACTCTTGTACGCCTGATATTCGTTCTTCTCATTTGCGTACAACTTCTGCTAGAGAGTTATGGGTTGAGTTACAGCACGATTCACCCGTAGTGTTGGTCCTAGAGTTTTTCATTTGCAGAAAACTCTGATTTCTGTGAAACAAGGTGTTAATACTATTTCAGTGTATTATGGTCAATTTAAGAAACTTTGGGATGAATTTTTGGCTTTAAGGCTTGTTAGTACTTGTACTTGTGGTGGTAGTGATGTTCTCATAGCTACTCAACATGAGGATAGAGTGGTGAAATTTCTTGTGGGATTGCATGACTCTTATGCAAATATTAGAAGTCAGATTCTGATGCAAGTTCCCATCCCAAGTTTGTGAAGATTTATTCAATCTTGTTGCAAGAAGAAGGTCAGAGAGGGCTTAATTCTTATGATACTATACTATCTAGTCAGGATTATATGGCTATGATGAGCAGATAATCTGTGAGTGGCAATGGGAATACTGCTTGTATGGTGAAGAATTCTTACTTTAAAGGGCATAACAAGGACAAGGATAAGCCTAAGTGCTCTCATTGTGGTGCTATTGGGCACACTATGAAAACTTGCTATCAGTTGATATGATACCCACCTGGATGGCAGAGAAACAAAAGTAATGGCAGAAAGTTTGTGTCTCAGAATCAGCAGGGAAATCATCATGCACATGCTGCCGCAGTTGAGGATATTGGTTGCTCTCAGTCAATGTCAGATGATATGTCACCTGAGCTTTACAATCAGTTTATGGAATTTGCTAGATTCCAGGCTCAGCAACAAATGTCGCAACAACACCAGCCTACTAGTCATGTGCATAAGGTTGCTATTGCAGTTTCAGAGGTTCCATCCACTTCTCAGTCAAGAGCAGGTATCACTAAATATGCTTTATCTTCTGTAGTATTAGATGGTCAAAGTGATGTTTGGATCCTTGATACAAGTGCTACAGATCATATGATATGTGATATGAGTTATTATACTGGTAATGTGGTTGATGTATGTACAAGTATTCAACTTCCTACCAGTGCTAGTATTAATGCTATAAAGAGTGGAGATGTTAAAATATCTAACACTTTAACTCTGCATAATGTTTTGTTTGTGTCTAGTTTTACTTTTAATTTGGTTTCTGTTCCTCATTTAACTCATTTTGAGAATCTCAGTTGTCACTTTTATAAACATTATTGTGCAATGCAGGACATCACAACCAGAAAGGTGATTATATATAGTGCATTCACTGAGGGCTTATATCATTTGTCAAAGGACATGTCTCAGCTCACAATATCAAGTCTTCTCTGTCAATGTTGTACTGAATAATAAACTAGAAGTTTTCAAATTGTGGCACATGAGATTAGGCCATTCACCTGTATCTACAATTGCTGAATTACCTGAGTTTTCATTAAAGCAATGTAATACTCCATTTGTTTGTGACATATGTCACTTTTGTAAACAAAAGAAACTCAGTTTTTCTGAGAATAATAAAATTTCTACCAATGTTTTCGACTTGATTCACGTTGATATCTGGGTGCCAGTTCATACCCCATCTTATTTTGGAAAGCGGTATTTCTTGACAATTGTAGATGATCACTCTAGATGTACTTGGCTATATCTCATGACACTTAAATAAGATTTAAAGACCATATGACTCATTTTTATAACATGGTTCTAACACAGTTTGACAGAAAGATTAAATGTGTGAGATCATACAATGGTCCTGAGTTTATCTAATACATTTTTATTCTTCTTTGGGTATAATTCATCAGAGATCTTGTGTTGAAACACCACAACAAACTGTAAGGGTGGAAAGGAAGCATCAGAATTTACTACAGATTGCTAGAGCTCTTCTCTTTCAATCTCATTTGCCTATCAAATTTTGGTCTAAGGTGTGTTCTTACTACTTGTTACATTATAAACAAGTTACCTACTGGTGTATTGCAGGGAAAGAGTCCTTATGAAGTATTATGTAACACTAAACTTGATAATAACAATTTCAAGGTTTTTGGTAGTCTGTGCTATGCTTCTACCTTACAGATTAATAGGTCAAAATTTGATGCAAGAGCTATCAAATGTGCCTTCATTGGTTATCCTCTGGGATATAGAGGGTATAAATTACTCAATTTGAGTAATAATCAAGTATTTATATCTAGACATGTTCAATTTATTGAACATGAGTTTCCTTTTAAAAATTCTGTTGTACATGATAACACATTTATTCATGTATATTCCCTCCTTTATCTATTACTGATGTGCTGTTAGTTGATAATTGTCCTATCACACAAGCTAATACTCATCATGTGCAGAATGATGCAGTAAGACTGCATAATCCTATTGAGAATCATTTACTCAATGCTAAGCTTGAAGAACATAATACATGAGTGACAGATACTAATGATCATGTTGAAGCTTCACTTATTCATGACACCAATGGTTCTGATAATGGTGATACATTGAGAAGGTCTACAAGAGTCACGAATTTATCTACCCATTTAAAAATTAATGATTACAAATACAGTTGATCACAACAAAGCAAACAATGTCATACAGGTTAAACCTGTGGTAAGATGTCCTATCAGTGATTTTATTTCTTCTGATAGACTTTCTTCTGCACATTTGTGTTTTACTGCTACAATCTCTAGTGTCACTGAACCTAAGACATATAAACAAGTATCACAACACCCTGAATGGGTTATAACCATGGATTCTGAGCTTGATGCATTAGAAAGAACAAATACATGGGAACCGGTTGATTTACTAGCGGGCAAACACTACATTGGATCTAAATGGGTGTGCAAGATCAAATTTCATGCAGATGGAACAATTGAAAGGTACAAGTCTAGACTTGTAGCAAAGGGTTACACTCAGGAGAACGGTTTAGATTATTTTGAGACATTTTCTCCTGTGCTTAAGTTGACTACATTCAGATGCATAATGGCCATTGCTGCAGTGAAAGTATGGTATTTACATCAACTTGATGTAAACACTGCATTTCTTCATGGTGATCTTGATGAAGAAGTATATATGACACCACCTTTAGGATATGCAAAGGCAGGTAATAAGGTTTGTAAACTTGTTAAAAGTCTATATTGACTTAAACAAGCAAGTAGACAGTGGTATTTTAAATTACAACCTTCTCTTCTTGAGTTTGGTTATAAACAATCTTCTGCTGACAATTCCTTGTTTATTAAATCTACTAATAGTTCATTTGCAGCTATTTTGGTATATGTAGATGATGTGATCCTTGCAGGTGATGATCTTGAAGAGATTAAATCAGTCAAGCAGCTTCTACATCGATATTTAGCAGCTAAACCTGCTGATGTTCCATTGGATCCCAAAATAAGACTCATCAAGGATGAGAATGATCTTCTACCAGATCCTCAAACCTACAGAAGGCTCATAGGTAGAATGATTTATCTCACTATAACCAGACCTGACATTTCTTTTGCCTTGCAGAGTTTGAGTCAATTCATGAGTTGCCCAACACACAAGCATATGGAAGCAACTCATCATGTATTAAGATATCTCAGGCCAAGGCACTTTCTACTCAATAAACAACTCATTACATTTGAAAGGATTCACTAACAGTGACTGAGCAGCTTGTGAGGATACAAGGCGCAGTGTATATAGATATACAATGTTCTTGGGAGATTCTTTGATTTTCTGAAAATCTAAAAAGCAATCTACAATAAGTAGATCCAGTACATAAGCTGAATACAGAGCTGCATGAGCCACATGTGAGATTCAATGGTTAAAGTATTTACTCCAGGACTTATGCATTCTCACACACAATTTGCCTTACTCTACACTGATAGCTTATCAACATATCATTTGGCACATAATCCTATACAACACCAGAGGAACAAAACATATAGAGATTGATTGCCATGTGATAAAAGACAAGGTTATGGATGGCACCATTCAGCTCTTACATATCTCCAATTCAGAACAACTAGCTGATATAATTACCAAGTCACTTCGACATTTTATACACTTTCATTTTAAGCTGGAATTGGTCAACATCCACTCTCATCTTAAGGGGGTGTAAAGATATGCAGAATGAAGGAACAACACATTGCACAAAGAAGAGAAAGGAAGCATCAGCTAGTTTAATCAAATAGAGAAGAAAGCAGGTCGTCTCAACAAACATGAGTTATACATTTAACATCAAGTGTTGTATTTTAGAAGTTAGTTATCAGTTTCAAGAGCTATTTAAATAGCTCGATTCTCTCTTCATTCTTTATCAAATTCAGTTGAAAATTTTCTCATTCTTTTTGAATAAAATTTCGGTTATTCCAGATTCTGGAAATTATCAGATACTACTACCATCTTGATCTGTGAATTTAAAAGAGATACTACTACCATCTTGATTACAGTTGGTCAGTTGGTCTTGTTGAGTGATATTATGAGTGAGATTACTGGACCAATCCGTATTGATTAGTTAGGTTATTGATCGCTCTCTGTCTCTGATGAATGTTCATGTGTCGGAGCAATAAGAGCTGACAAGTAGTTATCATTGTCTGTCACCCACGAAGAGTCCCATGATTCGCAAGTCATATTCACTTCTTATCCCCAATGCATTCTTTCTAGTGAGTTTAATTTGTTGTCCTCTGAGTTTCCCCAATAATGCCACACAATTAGTCTGGTAAAAGCGTAACTAAGTAAAATTTTCATGAACAATGCCAAGAATAATGAGGCCTAAGGAAATTTGCCCGCTTTTTGCAGGGACACAAAGGATTACGACCTGACATTAAAGTGCTGTTTGATCTGTGAATTGCAAGTGATGAGGATATTGGAAACATTGTGTGCTGGAGTTCCATCCATCAATATTATTGTTACTTTGACAAAAGGATATGTGTTTTACATGCGATACAATGATGATGAATTTGACAAGATGAAAGATTTTGGGAGGATCTAGGAGAACCTACCTAGTTAGAAACTTTTATTTAAAAAAAGGTCATTTGATTTCTTCATATATAATGTTAACATGGTGTATTTTCACTATGTACGTACAGTAACATGTATATCTTCATTTCATGTCATCAATGTAATTGTGCTTATTTTGTTTAGTTTGTTTAGGTATATTTTGATAATTTATGGATAAAATTGGTATTCGGTTTGTTATGGTAGAAATATCTGAACCGTGTGACAGCACGACAGGAGCCCACTTCGAGGAGAGATCCTCGATCGAGGTGACTTTTAGTCAAGCCTCTCCCAGAGTGAGGAATCATTACACGATCAAAGGGAACCCCAACTCTCAAGGATCAACCCCTTCGATAACGATACTTAGCTCGAGGTGGCATCATCATCGTGCAAATTACGTACATAACATGTAGTCAATAACTATAAATAGGAAAAATAGCCTCATTAATGCACATTGAATACCAAAGTTAGCATTGATTACACTCTAACTAATTTAATTTCGTCAAAAAAAATATATTTAGAAAACCATTATATAACTTGACGAATAAGTTAAAAAGAAGTGTGTGCATTAATTTACCAATTACGTCACTCTCTTACTCCATATCTTGTCCATTACATATTTATATTGTCCATTGTACGTTATCATTTTCCTGGTATCGTTACAGTTAGAATTTTCCTAAGATTTGGACCCCATTCTCAATAATGATCGATCATTTTATTAAAAACCAATCGTGTGATTACTTTTGTTTGTTTGGACGAGTTGGTTGCCTTCATTTGCACTGAGCAATGATCATCTATTCTATTACTATTATAAAAGGAATGACCATCAGGATAGTTAGCGGATCAACTTTTCTCTTTCTTTTTTACCCTTCCCTTTAACTACTTTTTTTCTTTGCAACAACTTATATGGTTAATCTGATTAAAAATTATACTGATAATAATTCTAAAATAATGTAAATTATTACTAATTAAATAGTTTTACTTCAATAATATTAATAAGTTGAAAGTTCACACGTGAGTAACGCGTGTCAGTTTTTTAGTTAGGCAAATGCCAGAAGATGTTAAAAATTATTTATTGGGCTAACACAGTAAAGCCCATTACCAATCTCACTGCCTACTTGGTCTGGTTCACTGTATCGTGATTGGGTTATAGGCCCATTATCAATCTCACTGCGTACCTACCAGGCTGCCCTG
Organism: Plantago elongata; assembly: GCA_036897095.1. Taxonomy (NCBI): domain Eukaryota; kingdom Viridiplantae; phylum Streptophyta; class Magnoliopsida; order Lamiales; family Plantaginaceae; genus Plantago; species Plantago elongata. Next base: position 16,582 of record JAYMSP010000722.1, on the reverse strand, counting down.
GACCACTAATTAATATGTCATATGTGCTATTTATCCAACAGTGATTTAAAATTTGAAATTATAACGCATATACCATCATGTATTAATGCAAAAATGATTATCATTTCGTCAGTTTCACAATGTATATCAGGAAAAATGACGTGAAAAGAATTTTATTACGGTAAATAATAATTAACAGAATACAATTCTGTTCCAAAACAAGTCTATTTTTAACTCGCAAGCCGTATATTTCAGATCGCAAAGAGCTCAAGTGATGGATTTTCAGTTTTTTCTGTATTATACAGAAAATTAGGCATTTTTTGACAGAAAAAAAATAGTTGATCCTTTTTGTACTTTAGGTCGAAAAGTGGTAGTTGGCGAGATTTTTATCAATTTTCATGTAGTGGAAGCACCCAAATGTTCAGGCCCACCTGATCACGATAAGCTCAAGTCATCATGTTTGAAAACATTGGGCTCCAATGTGATTATGCGGAGCAAAATGTGGGCCGTTTCCATATGAAATACACACCTACACATACTCAATAGTCAATAGAACACTTTTCAGTCTTGGGATGTTTATAGCGAATTAGGCTATATTATCTTTATCAAAACTAATTGATTTTAGTTCATACTCATTCAATTTAACTACATTTTGTTTAATTGTGTTACTACTATTTAATTCATTTTAGTTCTATTTAGTCCAGTATATCAATTCAGATGGAGGAAAAGAAACTTTATACTTGCAAAGAGCTATGTCTAAAAAAGTCAACGACGATTTCATATACTTATAATTGGAATATGTTTATTTGTATTTAGGAAATTAAAAATAATAATTATGATAAATGTTCACACGGAAAGAAACTTCGTTTCATTTTATCATGCGTTTAGTTATAACATAACCCTAAAAATCTCCAAAGTTATATGTCTTCAAAATGTTGACCGCATGATGGATAACTAGTTTAGCTTATGTGCACAAGCACGTAACCACCTTATGGCTCCTCTTGTGCTATAATATGCATCCACATGGAGCACATTTGATAGTAAGCAACATTTTGAGACCATATAGCAAAGTGAAATTTTCGATATGCTAGGGCTATTATTGTCCAAAACCGAATGTTGAATTCTATTTGGGCAGAAAAAGATAAAAGCAGGAGTGTATGAGTAATACTGTCATGTAGTATTAGAAATGGTAAACGTGTGGCGACAAATTTATCAAGGGGATCTTTTGGCCGTGTGTTTGTTTTCTTTTCTTTCTTTTGCACGATGTGTCCATCCCAAAATGATGTCCACCTTTGGACTTTTCAAGTGAAAAAAGGATTTTATATCATTTTCATATCATATATGCATACTATATATATGAATTTGTATTACATTTAACATTCATATCCACGCTAAGATTAACTGGAATGAATTGTATTGAATTAAACTAAATTTAATATAAATATAGTATAAAATGTAATTAAACATGATTGAAAGAACTTGAATGAAGTGTAATAAATAAGTTTGCAGACGAAGAGAATATAGTTTGTATGCGTTCTAAACGAATTAGGTTATATTTTCACCTTATTAGAAGACCCATTGATATATTTTTTTAAAAATAAAACGGTAAAAATTACGACTACAACACCTGAATTGTCTTATCGTTTTATTCGAGATTGAACTCTACACCTCGTTTCCGCTCCATATGGTACGTACTAATTACATGGCTGGTCCAAAGATTTAAAAGCCACATGCGCAATTTTAAAATTGACCCCAAACTTATAGTATAAATTAAAAGATAATAGAATATTTTACACAAAATTTAAATCAAGTATCTAACAAAATAATATAATCTCTCCGTCACAGCTTCATCTTCTCATATTATATTTTAATCCATCCCAACTTAATATTATTTTTTATTAAATAGAAAATATATCTTCTACTTTATACACCATCACTCCTAACTATTTTAATTACATTTTCTCTACTTTACTCTTAAAACTTGTGTCAGATCCGCGAAAATATAAATTATAAACGGAAGGAGTATAAAATATATCACTTAATTATAACACTGCAAATTTTACTTAAAATAAAATTATATAGTATTAATTATTTATAATATAATTTTATTTATATTTCTAACTCATTACTCTTATCATTGATATTAAATTGGATCCTTTGAAAAATTGAGGTCCTATGTGGATGAATATATGAGTTTAGGACCGGTCCTGCCTAATTACCAAATAAAAAAAAGCTTTACATGAATGAGATATAACTACATCATTTACGGTGCATTCATCCGAAGAACTTTTTAACGTACATATTTGGTGAAGATATTAGCGTATGAGACTACGGACAACCATACTTGTTGCAACTTTAATTTGTCAAGTTGAACTTGTTTTAATCAAAATTAATCATTATCATAGTCAAATTGTGACCCTGGCGCATATTAAATCATTAATTAAAAAATATCTGGTGCAGTGTAGACTGCAGGTAACGGAGTTGATCATTCGCAATTATGATTCAAACAACTAAAATATAACATATGTTTGTAATTTTCAAAGGTTGATTTGTTTAGTGGTGCAAAAACTTTTAATAAAGGAGAAAACGCACATATCCAGAAGCACATTAGCTTAAGTAAAAGATAAATTATACAATATATTACATGAGAGAAGTAAAATTTTGGGCTCATTTCTATATGAGACGAGAGTAATAATATTTGTCACTTTCGATCAGACATAAACCTATAAATAATTGATATTATATAGTTTCATTTTTTATTTAAGAAGAGTGCAATATAGATATTTGTTTGTTTAATTTGGTATCCTATGTGAGATTGATCCGTGCATAAAGAATTGGGGTACACACGTCGAATATATATACAATTGATATAGTCCGGTGGTCCATATTAGAGCGTCGCCGACAAATATTCAGACCATTTTACATACTATGCATGGGCTTAAGTTCCACGTGTCGAACGACGAAAACAATCATGATATATCCATAATACATGCACCCTCGAAGCTACAATATTTGTCAGATCCTCACTCGGTCGATCTTAATTATAGGCTTCACTACATCTTATCTTGTTTTCCTCTGTCCGACTCAATTTTTAAGGGATATTATATTCTCGAGAAACTTCGGATAGGAATATTGAATAATAATATGTATTCATAAAATAAAAAATACTATATATACAAGTTTACGAAGCTATAATCTACAAACTAATCTAGTTAGGAGTACAACACTGAGATTGTCACGGAAATCATGTGTCGAAGCTCTTTTGTGAAAATATATGCTATTTGATAGCGAGAAGGAACATGTCGAATTAATACGAACTTCGCCTTTAGCAATCTTTTCTCGGACGAAATGAATATCCATCTCAATGTGTTTCACGCGTTGGTGTTGCACGGGATTGCCGGAAAGATAGATGGCACTTACATTGTCAAAATAGACTAGAGTAGCTTTTGAAATCGAACAACGTAGCTCCAGAAGAAGATTGTGAAGCCAACAAGACACTAAAACAACGTTGGCAACGCCACGATACTCAACTTCAGCACTAGATTTGGAGATCGTCGGTTGACGTTTAGAAGACCCCGGTTGTCACCAAGAAACACAAAATATCCGGAAGTTGAACGACGAGTGTCAGGACAGCCGTCCCAATCGACATCCGTGTAAGAGACAAGTGAGTTAACCGAGGTCTTGTAGAGATGTCAACCGAGAGAACTATTGCCTTGGACGTAGCGAATGATATGTGATAATGTATAAAACTGGCTAAGATAAAGTTCGCATATTTAGGAAAGGCTAGTGCTTCTTAGTTCTTTGAGCGAGTTCTTTTATGAGAGAGGGGAAGTCTTGGTTCATAAAGGACAAAGTCTTGGTGTCTCTTCTTCTGAAATTCAGAGTCAAGGAAAGTTATGAGGTAATAATAAGTCCGAGGAGAGAGTGAGCCGAAGAGCTATCCCTTGAATCCTACAATATAGAAAAGGAGAAGGGGGTTAGACCCTTTTGGACCGGTTTGCCTAAGACAAACCGGGCTTGGACTTTACGTGTTTAAAGGTTGAAGAGCTCGAGCTCGGTCCTCTAAAGTCTAGAGAGTAGTATATTCAGTGGTAGTTGCTTACATTTATGAGGCATAAATACCCTGTATGTATAAGGCAATCCCATAGGAGATTTGGCTCTGACAGCTCGGAGTTGTGTCGAATTAGCGGTATGGAGACACGTGGCGCCGGAACTAGCAGGCCATTCTCAAGCATGGATCCAAGTACGGTTGTCAGGGACTGACATCATAAAGTACGTCTCAGGGTCGGAACATCTTCGGATCGAACCAAGATTAGCTAGGATACTGCTCTAGTTCTTGGTCCAAGGGGTTGAGTCTTGTTGCTTCGGACCTTTTTTTTGGGTCGAAACTCCGTTCTTTAAGTCGGAACTCTTCGTACACGTTCTAGCTTGAGAGATCGTCTTAGTGCGTCTTGTAGGGGAAAATTCATTAATTGTACCCTAAGTTGTACCATTTCACGTTTTGGTACCTTTATTTAACGCAGTGCAATTTTTATACCTTTCGGTAACTTCCCGTCCAATTTTACTACTACGTTAGTCGGAATTGACGGCTCCGTCAATTTTGACCGAATATGACCGAATTAAGGCGAATTACAACGAATTGTTCAAAATTCCGTCACTAAAATTTTGACCGAATTTTTTATATTTCTTTTAATGTGTATTTTAATTTAAAAAGTTTTAAATAATATTGTAAAAGAAAAATTCACCTTTGAAAGTCCATCTTTGTCAATTAGAATGTCCAAAAATCAAACTATATCAAATTGAAGCGAATAGTTAATAATATTTCATCTATAATTACAGTACTTTCATTTTTGTTGTATAAATCAAATCAATCAAATATCTTTTTTTTAACTTTAAATTAATCTATTGTAGAATTTAAATTTTTTGACTAGTTGAATGTAAATGTATATCACTTATTTAATGTGTGTTTAATGGTACGAGTAATATATACAACACAAACAAACACTTTAAAGAAGTGATATATTTGAATTTTAATTGATCTTAAGAGTGTTGTAATAACATAAATAAAGAGATATATAAATGTGCTACAATGAAAAATAGATCATTGTTAATAAAGTAGGAAGTGAGTCTTATCACCATTGAACTAAACTTAAACACTATATTGTAGTTCAAATTTATTTTTGGGCATTCTAATTGACAGAGATGACCTTTAAAAGGTGATTTATTTTCTTTTACAATGTTATTTAAAACATTATATTAAAATACACTTTAAAAGAGAAATAAAAAATTTGAGTGACGAAATTTTGGACCAATTCGTTGTAATTCGGTCAAATTCGGTCAAAATTGACGGAGTCGTCAATTCCGACTAACGGGGTAGTAAAATTGAACGAGAAGTTAACGAAAAGTTTAAATATTGTACTGCGTCAAACAAAGGTACCAAAACGTGAAATGGTACAACTTAGGGTACCATTTATGAATTTTTAGAGCGGGGACTGACTTAATAGTACATATCATAAGTCCCCCTAGTTCTTGAGAATCTCAGTAGGAGATTGTTGAAGAATTATTTTGAATTGGGAATTTATTTGTTTTCTTGTTCCGATCCGATACGGTTTGGCCCAATTATTAGTTGATGTGGGCTTCTAAGACTTTGGGCTATTCATGAAGGTCTTGGCCCAGGCCTAATACATATAGTTCTGCCAAGCTGGCGGACACATGGCGATAGATGAGTAGTTTTTTGTAGCTATGAATATCCTCCAGCTCATTTTGTCCTAAATCATCATTCTTCTATTGCATAAAAGATTTCTCTCTCTTCTTCGTGGAGGTAGTTTTGTTAGCTCTGGTTCGATTGTCCGATAGGAGACAACCTGATAAAAGTTCTCTTTCTTCCTCTTGGTCGGAACTTTTGTCGGGTCGTCTTCCTCGGATGTTTGAGATGGACAGCACTTTCTGTAGGTCTAAAGTTTTTGTCTTTGGATCGGAACTCTTATGAAAGATGTCTTCGAGGTAACTGTGATGAGTATTAATGATGTTCCGAGGTGTATTTGTTCTGAAGAGGTGTAGCTCCGATAGGAGCTTGATTAGTGTCATACATACATACATACATACATACATACATACATACATACATACACAGTTCTCTTTCTTCCTCTTGGTCGGAACTTTTGTCAGGTCGTCTCCCTCGGATGTTTGAGATGGACAATAATTTCGAGCTCCCTGATGACCGAATCCACATTCTTCGTGATGAAGATTTTCAACCGCTTCGTGATGATAATCTCAAGGCTCCTGAAGTGATTGCGGATGATGAATTCTGGGCCCTTGTAGCTCCGAAGGAGTATGCTCCCGATACGATTGTCCATGTCTATTCAGAATGGCTTCCGGGGGTATTGGAGTCGGGAAAGTGGGATAGTCCTACCTTCACGGCTTCTGAGGCCGAATGGATGAGCCTGCCCGACCAATTTACAAGTACACCAAGGCGAGGGTGGAATCCATGTTTGAAAGGAAGAAGGTTGTTCGATCCGTCTGGACTCAAATTCCTTCTCATTCTAGGGTTCATGGGAAAGATCAGGCCGAGGGGAGCCAGAGTCATCAAGGACCTTGTTCGGTCCAATAAGAGCATCTGGAAGAGGGCCAAGTTTGAGAGATCCAAGGGTATGTCTCCGTTAATATTTTATAAAGTCTAATGTGTTCGGAACATATTTTCAACTTCTTGATTTGAACTGACTATCCCCTCGGTCTGTGAGGGTTATTTTTGAATACTTGCTTCTCAGTGTATTTTTGCTAACATATTTTGGGTCGGTCACTTGGGGATGTTTAAAGTGTATTTTTGTAGATCTCCTTGTGTCGGATTCTTCTTTGTACTCGAAGCATATTTATATAAGTAAATTTGATTCGGTTTATCTCCTCTTCCTTGTACTTCTTTTGTATTTGTCTCGGACTTCTTAGATTATGAGTTTTGCCTGAAATGAATTCCTTTGAGTGATTACATTTTCTTTTGCCCCGAAGCGATTGTATTCTGAATGAATCCATCTGCCTCTGCCTCGAAATTCTAGGATTCCTGGCCGTTTGTGGGGTGGATTCTTTGAATGAATCCATATGTCTTTGCCTCAGAATTCTATGACTTAAATATAACAAACTTTTGATAGAAACGTAAATTTTTCATTCATAATATTTAAGCAAAAGTACATTGTAGTGCGGAAAAGTATGAAGATACAACAAAAGTTTCCCTATTCTTAGTGTTTCCTCCTAAGGATAGTACTTCTGGAAATGTCATCCGTTCCATGTTTCTTTACGGACTCTCCGTTCAAGGTCTCCAAGATATAGTTGTTGTTGATATTGGCTCTAACAATTCTAAAGGGTCCATCTCACTGGGATTCCAACTTCTTTGGTTTTTTTATCACTTGAACTTTCAAAATCAAGTGTCCTACTTGGAAAATCCTGATTTTGACTTTTTTGTTGTATGCCCTGGTCATAATAGCTTGTTATCCAGAAGTCCTTGCAAGGGCGGTGCTCCTTCAGCTTTCCAACATGTTCAAGTCGTATATCCTTTTGTTGTGGTTGTCCGAAGGGGTGTATCCTTGATCTTTGAAAGTGTTGATTTCTACTTCGGCGGGAATCACTGCTTCTGAGCCATACACTAGACTAAATGGTGTTTCGCGTGTTGCGGTCCTGGCCGTGGTTCGCTATGCCCATAAGACTCCGTCGAGCTCTACGAACCAATCTATCCTGTTTTTCAATCTTTTCTTCATGTAATCCAGTATGGAGCAATTGGATACTTCAGCTTGTCCATTGGCTTGCGGATATCCTACGGATGCAAAACGTTGCTCGATACCCATAGCTTCGCACCACTCCTTAGTTTTCTTCCTCTTAATTGATGTCCGTTGTCAATTACCAGTATCCTTGGAAAGCCAAAGTGGAAGGTTATCTTCCATATGAATCTCATAACCTCCACTTCTTTGATGGTAGACAAAACCCGAGCCTCGACCCATTTGAAGAAGTATTCCGTTGCTACTATGATGCGATTTTTGGCTCCCAATCCTCGTAACTCAGGCAGTGGACGAACGATGTCTAATCCCCATTGATCAAAAGTACATGGTATTGTTGAAGGAATCATGGGCAAAGCTTGTTGATGAGGTATTCTAGCAAACCTTTGGAAGTCCTGGCAAGTTCGAGAATAGTTACTTGCTTCCTCCTGCATTTGAGGCTAGTAGTATCCGTTTCTTTGAATTTTTTGGGCTAAGGCTCTTCCTTCCGAATGATTTCCGCAACTTCCCGCGTGAATTTCGAGAAACACTTTACGGGCTTCAGTTGGTTCCAAGCACCGTAAATGCATACCATCGTATGATTTGCGATACATGTCCTCTCCTTGCAAAAAATACCGGGGCGATCTCCTTTACACTTGTCTAGCTTCATGGGGATCCATTGGGAGGGTGTTATCTTTTAGGAAGTTGACCATGTATGTCATCCATGTTGTTCCTTCTGTTAGGAATCCTATATTGAGATTGGCTTCTGCTAGGGATATTGTTTATTCTGATGAAGCCAGTAGGACCATGGTTCTTGTATCCACTGCTCCAGAAGCAGTAGCCCATTTAAATAGCTTATCTGCAATTGCATTATTAGACCGGTCGATTTTGAGAAGTTGGAAACTATCGAAAGATTTTTCAAGCTCTTTTACGACTTTCAGATATTTAGTCATAGAAGCACTTTTAGTAGTGAACTTGCCTGAATATTGCTCCGTGACTAATTGGGAGTCTGAGTAAGCTCTCAGTTTTTTGGCCATAATTGATTTGGCCATCTTCATCCCTGCTATGATTGCTTCGTATTCTGCCTCATTATTGGTGACAGGGAAAGTAAGGTGAATAACGTACTCCATCTGAGCTTTCTCAGGACTCTGCAAGAGCAATCCTATTCCTCCAGCATGGGAAGTTGTTGAACCATCCACATAAAGTTCCCAAATGTCTTTCTCCCCAGGACCAAGTTCTTTCGGAGAGAAAGCAATTTATTCGGTCGTTTTATGTTTTAGGGCAGTTGCAGGAGGTTTTCCTGATGGTGGTGATGGGAGCTGGGCCTCTTCCTATTATGTCATCATCCAATCTACCACCGGGTCGGTTTCAATATTTTTTCCGGGTTCTGATGGAGAGGAGGACAAGAGGAGCATGATTGTTTCTCATGTATGGATAGGAGGAGCTTCTTCTTCAGAATCTTGGTTTTTCTCCTCTTCAGGTTCTCTAGGATTAGGATATTCGGCCAAGAAGTCTGCCAGGACGTGGGATTTTTTAGCCGGGGGAGCTTGAAAGTCAATGGTATGATCTCCTAATTCGATAGACCACTTTGCGAGCCTACCAGATTTGGATGCATCTCTTAGGACCTGCCTCAGTGGTTGGTGAGTTAGGACCACTATCTTATGTGATCGAAAGTATGGTTTGAGCTTTCTTGATGCTTCCATCAGACAGTAGGCATATTTTTCGATTTCTTTATAATTCTTCTCAGGTGCCCCCAGAACCTCACTCAGGTAGTAAATGGGAAGGTGTTCGTTTTTCTGCACCCGAACCAATTCCGAGCTAACTACTTCTAGCGTGATAGCTAGATAAAGGTATAGAGGTTCTCCTTCTTCAGGTTTTGAGAGGAGTGGTGGGGATGCCAAAAAGAGCTTGAGATTCTAGAATGCTTCTCGACATTCCTGATTCCATTCAAACTTATCAGTTTTCCTTAAAGTTTTGAAGATGGGTAGATTTTTTTCAGCAGAATGAGAAATAAATCTGCTAAGAGAGATAACCTTGTCGATCAGTCTTTGTACCTCTCTGAGTTTTGTTGGGTGCAGTAGATCCAGGATGGCTTTGATCTTTTCGGCTTAACCTCTATTCCACGTTGGGTCACCATGTATCCTAAGAATTTTCCCCCATTAACTCCGAAGGTACATTTAGCAGGGTTGAGCTTCATTCCATATCTTCTGATGATTTGGAAACATCGTTCTAAGTGCAGAAAATGATCAGTGGATTCTTTACTTTTGACTAGCATGTCATGCACGTAGACTTCCATAGATTTTCCGATCTCATCACTGAACATCCTGTTGACCAACCTTTGATAAGTAGCTCCAGTGTTTCTCAACCCAAATGACATTACTTTGAAACAATACACTCCTCTTGCTATGATGAAAGTCATTTTATCGATATCTTGCTTCGCCATTTTGATCTAATAGAATCCTTGGAACGTGTCCATGAAGCTGAGTAGAGCGCATCCCGCGGTGGAATCTACTAGCATCTATTTTGGGTAAAGGATAAGGATCCTTTGGGCAAAACCGATTGAGTGATGTGAAGTCGTTGCACATTCGCTATCTCCTAGGACTTTTTTGTACGAGCACCATGTTACACATCCAATCGGAATAATGGACTTCCAGATCAATGTGACCAACTTTCAACAGTCGCTCAACTTCTTCAGCGATGATCTTATCTTGTGTCGGACCGTGACCTCGCTTCTTTTGCCTGTTGTCGGGTGTTGGGAATAACATTAAGCTCATGGACCATCACTTTGAGATCGATCCCTGTTAAGTTTGACGTACTCCATGCGAAAATGTCCGCATTCTCTCTCAAGAAGGCAATCATTTTATGTGGTTTCCTCATCGATCTCTGAACCGATTTTGATGGTGCGATCCAGTGCCCCTCTATACCTGGTATTTCTAAGATTTCTTCTTTTGGGGATATTCAATTTTTCCTAAAGAAACATTTCATGGGCGTTTCTCCTGATGGCGCAGAAGGAATGACCTGATATTGCAATTGTCGCACAAGTTAATTCACTTGGAATGATAGACATCTCCTTGTCCAATTCCATTTTTAACTAGTTAATTCCTTTATCAAGATGACGTTCTGTCTTTTCTCTCTCGGCAATGTCAACAATCATCATACACTGTTTCTTTGATCATCGGAGGTTTTCCTCATGATGGATCTCTTCTTCACATTTGTAGGTACGCGTCTACGAGTCAACAAGGTATATCATTCTCAAGCTCTTCTTCGATCTCCAACAATAGCCCATATGCCTGTTGGAAACTTGACTTTCAAGTGGAATGTTGACGCAACAACCCTAAATTGATTTAATGCAGGCCTGCCTATTATCACATTGTATTCACAAGGAGTTTCAGTGACTACAAATGAGACTTTTTTAGTGGCCCTGGTTGGAGCTTCCCCCATAGAAACGTCCAATCACAGTATTCCACGCGGTTTGATTCAGAACCCTCTGAATGCTATGAGGTCCGTAATCACTAGTAGCAATCCATTCAGGCTACGTTGCATTTTTCTAATGGTACTCATATAGAGAATGTTGGAAGATGCTCCAATGTCGATTAAGATTCCCGCTATTTCATACCTGCAATGACCATCTTAACCACCAAAGGTACATCAGGGTCGTGAACCTGTCATTCACCTTTGTACTGAGGGGGAGCCTCGGATTCGTCGAAACTAATAAGGTTTGTTCCTGGTTGAATCAAGTTAATTTCTTCCTCATCGACTTTTCTCAAGGATCGTGATGTCGCTTCTCTAGCGTTCTTGCTATCGCTACCAGTTGGTCCCCCCAGCTATGCTATGAATCCTCCCATGGATGACCGGATTTTCTTCCTTAAAAGCTGGCCAACTATTCAAATAGGCCACACGAGCTGCTTTTCGTGGTGGGCTACGGGATTTCCTTCGTTCATGGTGTTCATGTTGACTAGGGGGTCCAGATGGATAATTCTTTCTTTTCGGGGTATAGGAACGCCTGATGTTTTCTTCTTGAGGCTTTTCATAACTTTTCTTTTGATTAGGTCCTGGCTTTGGGGTTCTTCTAGGAGAATCTTCCCTTTGCTCCCTTCCTCGGGGCTCCTCCGATGGATTCACTTTTCAGTTCTCATTCTCAAGCTTCCTCATGATGTAATCTTGTAAGTACCCAAGTTCAATTAACTTTTGAATCACCTGTCTCAAATGTACACATTTTCCAATAGAATGTCCATTTTGTTTATGAAAATGGCAGTATTCATTTGAGTTCTTTGTGAACCTAGTTTCTCGATATTTTGCAGGCCATTCAAATGAGATCCCCTGACTTGACATAATGGTGAGAATGTGTTCCTTTGGTGCTTTGAGATCAGCATAATTCGTGTACATCCTCTGAGGGGATTTTCTCTGTTCCTCCACTTTTTCTCTTTTATCAATTTTCTACCAAGGTCTCATCCTTGTCCACCCAACTTATTTTCTGGCTCACGTTTCTCTTCTCCGACTTTAGTTCTTACAGTCATCTTTACCAAGGTCTCATGCGTGGCTAAGAACTTCTTCACCATGTTTCTTAGTTCTCTTTCTGTGGTGATTTCTGCATCAACTAGCTTGTAAGGGAATTCTGTGTTTCGAGAATTTTCTCCCAATCTGAACACCCGATCGTTCATGGACTGTGGTTCAACTAATAGAGTGACTTGCTCAAATATTCTTGTATAAGATTTGAGGCTCTCATCTTCCCTTTGAATGATTTCTAACAGATAAGTTATCTGGCGAGTAATCTCAATAAAATTCTCGAACCGCATGGTGAATTTTGCCATTAAATGGTTGTAATAGGTGATAGAATCTGCAGCGAGACGTTATAACCATTTCATGGCAGTACCATACAAAGTTCCTGGAAATTTTTGGGCCATGACACTATCTGGGATTCCGACTCCACAGATAGATGATTCAAAGTGAATCCTGTGATCTGTAAGGCAAGAACTCCCTTCATAGACCTCTTTTGAACTTCCTATGGTCATTCCCAGAGGTAGGTATTCCTCATTTTGGGACAGAGGGGATTCACCGAGTGTCCATATTTGACAAGATATCTCGACTAGGTCAAGGCTTCTAACATCCCACGCTCGACTTCTAAAGCTTTTTCGTGAATCTTAACCTGCTCCTTGAGTCTATCCTTTTCATTCCGGCTCTCTTCTCTAGGATATGACCTGTTGCTTCTTGGCCGACTACGTCTTCGGTACTCGTTCCTGTTAGGACTACGCCGCCTATCTAGATATGAATTTTTCCCTCCTGGTAATACGAGAACGTGATCGCCTCCTTTCATCCCGGTATCTTCTTCGGTGTTCGGGGTGGGGGGGGGGGGGTTCTCACGGTAGCGATTAATGTCCTCTCTTCTATATGATACTCCTCCCTTCTCGTTCTACGATCAGGAGAGTAAGAACGACGATTTTGAGCGGAAGACTCAACAGAAATTTCCTCGTTAACCCTTTGTTGGTTTGTGGGAAGGCCCTTTGGTTGAGCGCTCTCTTTCTTTCCAATATGTTCCTTAAATCTTCCCTGGGTCTCTGAATTCGTCTTTTCTCACCTTCCACGAGGTTGGAATTCCTAGAGCAAAGGGGTTCCAAGGGGATATGGATAATGGGATTCCTTGTTGGTCTAGTAGGCTCAACTATCTCTGGTTCTGGATCTATTTCCTCAATCAAATTGATCATTGGACCCACATGATTTTTCATTCTCATCTCCAGTGATGTTTGGAGCAGAAGTAGTTGGGCCTCAGTATATCCAGATAACAACATATATGCGGTGGTTTGAGGAAAAATCTCTGAAGGACCGACTTGGTTAGGGTTGGTGGGTAGCCCCTGATTCTGCAATTGTCTTTCATTAGTTGAGAGACTAGTCTCTTGACCATCACGCTCGTCATACTCATGAAGGGGAGTTAAGTTGTTGATTCGGTGGTTAGATCTTGTTCTTGCCTGTCCCCTAGCCCAACATCGGACATAGTAGTGCCATTCCGTGATGGTTTTGCTATTGCCTGGGCCGGAGGGGGAGCTACTTTAACTGTACGTCTTCTAGTTGGAGTATTTCTAACCACTCGTGGTCTAGTCGAAGTTCCACCCCGGGCCAGAGTACATACTTTGGGAGCAACTTGTCTTGTAGCAGGAGCCATGGCTTTTCGTTCTGAAGGAAAAAAGATTCCCACAGACGGCGTCAATATGATAATGTATAAAACTAGCTAAGACAAAGTTTGCGGATCTAGGAAAAGCTAGTGCTTCTTAGTTCTTGGAGCGAGTTCTTTTACGTGAGAGAGGAAGTCATGGTTCGTAGAGGTCAAAGTCTTGATGTCTCTTCTTCTGAAATTTTGAGTCAAGGAGAGGTACTAGGCAGTAATAAATCCGAGGAGGTTTTTGGTCCGAAGAGCTATCCCTTGAATCTTATAGTATAGAAAAGGAGAAGAGGGTTAGACCCTTTTGGGCCGATTTGCCTAAGACAAACCGGACTCGGATTTTACGTGTTTAGAGGTTGAAGAGCTCGGGCTCGGTCCTCTAAAGTCTAGAGAGTAGTATATTCAGTGGTAGTTGCTTACATTTATAAGGCATAAATGCCCTGTATTTATGGGGCAGTCCCGCCGGAGGTTTGGCACTGACAACTCGGAGTTGTGTCGGATTAGCGATATGGAGACACGTGGCACCGGAACTAGGAGGCGCGTCTCCAGCACGGATCCAAGTACGGTTGTCAGGGACTGACGTCATAAAGTACGTCTCAGGGTTGGAACATCTTTGGATCGGACCAAGATTAGCTAGGATACTGCTCTAGTTCTTGGTCCAAAGGGTTGAGTCTTGTTGCTTCGGACCTTTTGTTTTGGTCGGAACTCTGTTCTTTGCTTCGTACACGTCCTAGCTTGAAAGATCATCTTAGTGCATCTTGGATCGATTAGAGCAGGAACGGACTTCATAGTACATATCAATACGCTTGAGAGCGTGCATGTGATAAACTCTCGGGTGATGCATATAAAGGCAAACCTGTTGAACTGCATAAGAGATATGGGGTCGAGTAAAGGTCAGATATTGCAAGGCACCTACAAGGGACCGATACTGAGAGGGATCATCGCACGAGGAGCCGACCTCGGAGCCGAGCTTGATGCTCGTGTCGACGGGAGTGAGACATGGTGTGCAATGGAACATACTGGCTCGCTCAATGATGTCTAGGGCATAATTCTGGTGAGATTGAAACATGCCATATGATGTTTTGAATAACCGAGATTCCCAAGAAGTATGTCAAAGGGCCTAAGTCCTTCATTGCAAATTCCTCACTAAACAACTTCATGAAGGATAATGAAGGGCATCGTAAGAAGCTATGAGAATAATATCATCCACATATAGAAGAAGATAGGAGGTGTCAGTACCTCGAGAGTAGAGGAAGAGCGAGTGATCCGACTGGCTATGGTGGAAACCAATAGTACACACGAAATCAGCAAAACGTCGGTACCAAGCTCGAGGGGCTTGCTTCAAACCATAAAGAGACTTTTTCAGCAGACACACATAATCGGGAGCGATTTATCCTTAAATTTCATAGGTTGATGCATATAAACTATTTCGTTAAGATTGTCATGAAGAAAATCATTCTTGACATCCAGTTGATGAATAGACCACGAGCGAGAAAGAGCAATGCTGAGAACAATCTGGATAGTAGTCGATTTGGCAACCGGGCTAAAAGTCTCATCACAATCAATACCAACCTGTTGAGACCTTCCATCACAAACAAAACAAGCTTTGTGCCTCTCAAAAGAACCATCAAAATTCTTTGTATGCCGAAAAATCCACATAGAACGAATAAGATTAACATCAGAGGGACGGGGAACCAACTCCCACGTCTTTATTCTTAATAAGAGCATTAAATTCGTCAAGCATGGTAGCAGTCCAATTGGGGTCATGTAAATCACTAACGGGGTTTCGAGGAAGAGGGGAAATAGTAGTCGGTGTTTGGGTAAGGTTAACATAATTGGGACCGAAAACATTGGGATTGGGTATGCGAGATCGAGTAGAGGGAGGGCGGAGAGGAGGATTGTGATCAAGGGAGGTGGGGGCCTAGATCGAAGTGGTCGATCCTGGGAAGGGGCCGGCTACTGGACTGGGCCAACAACTGGTGGAGCAGACTGCTGGATCGGTCCAGCAGCTGGAAAAGCAGTGTGGAGGGCAGCTGGAGCTATCCAGCAGCTGGTGAAGGAGAAGCTGGTTGCTGGATAAGTTCAGCAGCGGGCGAAGGGGTGGATAGAAAATCGAGAATATATGGATAAGTTTGGTTGGTCAGAAAATCATAGGAAAGTGGGATGCTGGTGAGAGACTTGGAGAAGGGAAAATTTGTCTCGTCAAACGTGACATGTCGAGAGATAAAAATCTTTTTGGTGGACAAGTCATAACATTTATAACCACGATGATTTACTGGATACCCAAAAAAAATAAAAGGAGTAGAACGAGCTTGATGCTTGTTAATTGTGGTTGAAGGAAAGAGGGGAAAACATAGGCATCCGAAAATACGAAGGTGAGAGTAAGAAGGAATCCTTCGATAGAGAATCTGAGTAGGTGACTTCAATTTCAAAAGTTTGGATGGCAATATGTTGAGGATATACGTAGCTGTATTAAGGGCGTGATGCGAAAAAAGAAGGAGGGGTAGAGGAATGGGTAAGTATAGTACGCATAATGTTATTTATGGACTTAATTTTGCGTTCAGCTTTGCCGTTTTGAGAGGAGGTGTGGGGACAGAAAAAAACGAAGTGAAAGACCATGTGAGGTGCAAAAAGAGCGAAACTGGATGTTATCGAATTCGCGACCATTATCACATTGCAAAGTTTTAATGTCCCTTTCGAATTGTGTTCG
>JAYMSP010000721.1:0-43006 GCA_036897095.1 Plantago elongata | reverse complement strand
CTTCGCCGACTACCGGGACGTTTTCGGGCTTGGGATCAAAGGATGATCAGGAGAAGAAGTTTTCTGAGTTTTCTTTCCACTCTCAAACTAGGCCTGCCAACCCCTCTTCATCCTCCATGTTTTCGGTATCTGCCGGCATGAATTCGATGGTAAGAAATCGTTGATTCTTTATGTTTACGTTAGCGATGCGAGACTTTGATTGCACAGTTTACATATTTGTTTACATTTCCAGATGCTGATTTTTGGATGAACTTGGATATTCTTCTATCTGTCCTGATATGTATGTTTTTAATCTAATTATGTATGTATTGATAATGACTGTTTCATTAATTTGTTTGACTATACATAAATGATAAAGCTCGCTTAAATATCCAATGGATTTGTGATGTTAAGATGATGATAAATGAAGTCAAAATATAGCTGGCAACATACCCTTTTGATAATTTCGACCAAAGCAGAGAAGAAACATTGAAAGTTCACACCAAACAAACTTTTAAAATGTCATATTTATACACTGCCAATAGTATAGCTCTTGTTTGCTTTGTTCTGATAAGGAATGAATTCATTGGAACAGGATTCATTTACAAGACAACAACAGAATGGGACATACAGTTCACTGAACAAGCAATCTGAGTTCACAGCAATGAAATCTGGTGGATTGAAATCCGAACCAGATGTTTCGACTATTCAGACAACGATGAACAATACTTACTCGGTCGCTCAGCCTAACCAAATGCAATACGCGCAACAGTCGCAGTATGTTAGGGAGCAGAAGAAATCGGACGATGGCTACAACTGGAGGAAGTATGGACAGAAGCAAGTTAAGGGAAGCGAAAATCCTCGTAGTTACTACAAGTGCACCTTCCCGAATTGTCCTACTAAGAAGAAGGTCGAGCGCAATTTGGATGGACATATTACTGAAATCGTCTACAAAGGAAGTCATAATCATCCTAAGCCTCAATCAACTAGACGATCTTCTTCAAATTCGATGCAGAATCCTAGTTATGGTAGCTATGGAATGGCTAATCAGTCGAACTCGATGCACGATCCTGCTCAGATGGAGTCTGTGACTACCCCGGAGAATTCATCAACTTCTTTTGGTGAGGAAGATTTCGAACAAGGGTCCTCGATGAGTAACTCAAGAGACGATGATGAGCATGAGCCTGATGCCAAGAGATGGTGAGCAGAGACTTCTTATAAGTAGCTTTTTTAGGCCTTATGAGTCATTTTGCAATGCTTGCAATAACGAATCATTGATTTTAATTTTCAGGAAGGGCGAAAATGAGAATGAATGCATATCAGCTTCCGGGAGTAGAACTGTTCGCGAGCCTAGAATTGTTGTGCAAACCACAAGCGACATCGACATTCTTGATGATGGTTATAGGTGGAGGAAGTATGGACAGAAAGTGGTCAAGGGCAATCCGAATCCAAGGTAAATCCAACTCCAAACACATTGTTTCATCTAATCGATCTTTCATGTGTGGAACAGTAATCTAACCAAGTCTTTCATTCTTACAGGAGCTACTACAAGTGCACTTACAATGGCTGTCCAGTTAGGAAGCACGTAGAACGAGCATCACACGATTTAAGGTCGGTGATCACCACATACGAAGGGAAGCACAACCACGATGTTCCTGCAGCACGAGGAAGTGGCAGTTACGCCATGACCAGACCTCCAGTTCCGACCAATAACCCTGTCCCCACAGCTATCAGGCCATCTGTCATCAGCAATGGGACTAATTTCGCAAACAGGATGCAATCAATGCAGAACCAAACTCCATATACACTTCAAATGTTGCAAGGAACAGATAACTTTGCCTTTTCCGGTTTTGGAAACTCCTACCTTGCCCAAATGCAGCAGCCAGACAATGGCATGTCCTTAGCCAAGGAGGAACCTAAAGACAGTGATTCGTTTTTCGACTCTTTCCTGAACTGAAGGACGCGATTCACAAAATCTCATCTAATTTTGTGTGACAATACATTGGCATTTTGTTGTTGTATATGTTTTGGTTGATCTTACAATAGAGGTTTTAGGAGGGCATTGTTTCATTTTTTCTGGGGCTACTTAAACTTGAAAAGGTAGCCTCATGTGTATCATTTAGTTCCATACGTAGAAACTTAGAATATGAAGATAAAAATGTACTTTTGAAGGGATTGATCATATATATTCATATTCATTTTTAATTATTCTTCCATTCATCTCAGCAAACTGTCCTGTTCACTTCTCAAACATGAATCTCCTTCTGAATATTTGAAAGAAAATGACCAAACAAAGTCAAAGAAATTAGTGCATAGTACCGTCGCATTCTATTATTATTAGTACTATGATCAAAATCATTTGATCACTTTAAGACAAAATATTTCATAAGAATAAATTATTTACACACCCATCATATTTTAAAGTTAACAAAATATACCCAAATAAAATCTAGAATGAACCCTTGTATTATTCAAGATTTCACAAATTACCAACAAAAGAAAAGTTGACCGGAGCTCTGACCGGGAAGACTCTACACTACTGTCCAACCAGAGAATCTCACCGGACATGGAAGAGCTTTCATGGAGGCGATGTCGAGCTTCCATGGAAGCTCGTGTCCTCCATGGAAGTCGACTTCCATGGAGGCTGACCAACATATCTGGTCGACTTCCATGGAAGCCGACTTCCATAGCTTCCAAGGAGCTTCATTTGAAGCTCCTTGGAAGCTCAAAGTTTCTTAAAATAAAAAAAAGTTTAGATGATGGAGCTCCGTTACGGTGGGTGGTGGTGGTGGTTTGTTGATGATGAAGGTGGTGGTGGTGGAGGAGGAGGTGGTGGTGGGGGTTTGAAGATGAAAAAGTATAAGGTTTTAAATGTATTTGTAATTGAGGATGAGTTTTGCAATTATGCGTAATTTGTATTTGTTAAATTATTTAAATTTTTAACATTATTTATAAATTAATTTTTAATTATGACACATATTAAAATTCTAATGGTGTACTATTGTTAGTATAATGCGATTTAGTACTATGATTAGTCAAGTCCAAGGAAGTATAGTCGTTTTTAAATAGTAAATTAATGACGGTGGACAATTTCAATATGATTTTGCCAAATTCGTTTACCTTATAAATAATAATGATTGTGTAATGGCTAGTTCATATATTAAGAGCATTTCTACCTTCTTTAATTTCTTCTTACCAAATGCTTTTGTTCAAAAAAAAAAAACACTGATAGATTAGGGTGGAGAAGGGTCTTACCAAAATACTTTTCGTCTCACCCTACTTATTCATCCTTTGTCAAGAATTTTTTGTTGCTCTTGTGCTGAAAGTGCAGGATGTTAGATAAAATGTTTAAGCTAATGTTGCTTTAACAGTGTTTATAACATTCACCGGTCCGATTTTATGCATTTTAGGTTTATTCGGTTTAATTACCATTCTTCACCAACACTTACCTAGTTCCACGTTTGTTTTAGTCTTTGTATTTTGCTGGATTCATCTTATATCAAGAGAGACATAAAGCATTCATATCTCAACAGATATCAAGATCAGTTGGCACCTAAAATTCTAGTCATCCTAGTGGCTAGAAAAGCCCTACCGACCAAGGATCCTAGCCGCCCAAAAATACTAGCAGCACTAAAGTTCTAGTCGTCCTAGAGGCTCGAAAAGCCCTAGCCGACCAAGAATCCTAGCCGCTCAAAAATTTCTAGCGGCACCAAAAAATTCTAGTCGCACTAGAAGTTCTAGCGACATGGAAAAGTTCTAGTCACAACCAAAATTCTAGCCAGCCTCAAATTCTAGCGGGACAAAAAGCTCTAGTCGCACTAGAATTTCTAGCGACATGGATAAGTTCTAGTCGCACTCAAAATTCTAGCCGCCCTCAAATCCTAGCGGGACAAAAAGCTCTAGTTGCACTAAAAATTCTAGTTGCACTAGGAGTTCTAACGACATGGAAAAGCTCTAGTCGCACTCAAAATCCTAACCGCCCTCAAATCCTAGCAGAACCATAAAACTCTTCTAGCAACATGTAAAGCTAGACATGTAAAATTTCTAGTCGTCCTACGTATCTAAATACTTTAAAATTACTATGTATTTGATGATGATACCATATATTCCAAATTCCGATTTCATATGAATCATTACAATATCAAGTCTACATATGCATCAAAATCAACAAGTCAAAGGGAAATTGAGAGAAAATTTCAATATTTATCTCAAAATCATCTGAACATTAAAAAATTCCAATACACCACAAACAACAGCTGAATAAAAGCTAACAGACCAAATACCAGAGTCCAAAATACATCTATCTATGGCTTTAAAAGGAGCAAACAGGCAAAGCCAAAGAAATTATGCAACGGAAATGGAGAAATCAACTAGCTCTTCAGATTCTTGAAAGCTACCCCTACTCTCGAATGCTACCACGCTCCACTTCACTCTTTACTCTACTGCAAACTTGGTCCTGTCACAAAAGTCCGAAGCACAATAATCAGGTCAATTTTGTTTCGCGAATTCAGAATTCTCTGCTGGAGTTTTCAACAACAAATACCAAATCTAGTAGGTTTTAAAGGAACCACAGGTGCAAATAACAAGACAAAAAAAATACCGAAGAAATGTCAAAAGATAAAAACTAAGGAAACCGAGATTCCTACCTTCTAATAGCTCCAATTTACAATCCCACTTTTGCTTCCAAATTAATTTGAATGACCCGTACGAGTTAGCAAGTCTCGACATGCTATCGACTCTATCATTCTCGATCAAACTGATTATATCACTCCAATATTTTTATTTTTCCAATATAGACAAATACTCTCCGACTCGACAAACTCGACTTGAAGAGTGGGGGACAAACTATAATGGTAAAAATTCGCTATAGAATTATCTGCATCTAAATATGCCCAAGTATTTGGATACATCCAGGCAAGGTCCAATTACCGATCAAAACTCGGGTCCAATTTACGATTTCTTACTCCAATGGGCTTGCGATCCTATTAATTCAGCCTGGACCTTACTAACTAGATGATATCCACATGATGGTTATATCCACTTAATTTATATCTCCACTAGTTTAGTACACCAATGAACCATCTCAATAAGATGATCCAAATTTAATTCCCCTGGTCTAGCTGGCTCGCCCTATGTGCTTCTAAAACAAGGTCAACTCTGACTCACCCGGATCGATTAAGCCTAGTCAGTACAGCTAGCCCAAGTTCAATCATCCAGGGGCAGCAGTTACAAGTCAAAGAGATGTGGGAGAAATCTTCTCGGCAGACACCCCACTTCTCCAACTGACCATTCAAATAAAGGAGTCGTTACGGGAACTGGGAGGGTGGAGAGAGTCCTTCTCCAACTGAAGTCCTAGTCTCCAACTAAATCCCGACAAATAAGGAATCCAACTCTAACTATCTCTATAAAAAGAGGAAGAAATCAACCCCAGAGACATCTGAGATCTAGCAACTACATACGAGCAGAACCCTAGCTACTAGAGAGTGATCTTTGCGCTACATTGCATCGCCCACCTCATCATCCACATTCCATCTGTCTAGTCACCTTCTCCTCCCTAACGCCGCTATCACAATATCTCAATCTCATCCCGTTACAAACACCTTGACTCCTTCCATCGCCGACCCGACTCAACCCGCCTCTAACCGTTAGAAAAGCTACGGCATTCCCAACAGGATGAGTACTCTCTGTCTCTCTATTTCATTATTCCACCTATTCCAGACTTACTAGCTTGAGCATCAGAGTCCACTCGGTCGGCACCACACCGGTGTCCCATTTGAATCTTACGTTCCAGCATTTTCTTTCGTGTTGCTTTGCAGGTCGCCGGTGCCCCCAAATCAAAATTCTAATTTTCTATTGTAGATTCTGAGCGTCTATAATGGGTATCCTTTTTCTTGTCTCTATTTCTTCTTTCTTCTTTTTTTCCTTCAGGCAAGGCACATTAAAGCCACTTTACAAAAAATGGGATTAGTGATGTCTTTGTCTGAATGTTCAAGTGATTCTCAGTGTGGATTGAAACAGTGGATTACCGCCTAAGGACATTTTTGTGTATCACGTAATTGTGCTGACACTTCAGTGCATTAATGGATCAAGTTTTTAGTATGTCCTATATATTCACTCCACCAAGATTATTTGATTTGAGAATATCTGTAGTCTGTAGATTGGATCAATGATGTTATTTAACGTCCCCAATCGCTTCTACGCAACAAAATGTCATGATCCTATCTCAGAGCACAAATTAAAGGATCGAATCTCAGAGCCACAGATGGAATAGAACTACTGATTCAAAATTATACTAGTGACAAACAAGACATCTAAAAGTGTACATATTATAGATTTTCAAAGACTCAGATAGACCAGGCCAGTGAACTGTGATACATCTAAGCCGGGAGCTAGCCAAGGATCTCACTCTGCAAATAAATGAGACTTGAAACCATCCTTCAGTTCTGGTTCAAGAAGTATCTTTGAGTAGTTTGGCAAAGTAAGTAGTCTACGTATAAGCCATTTACAATCACGCCCCTGATCAAGTTGTAGTGTTTCTAGAACATAGCCGTTTCTAAGCAGGTATTCAATTAGCTGTAGTTCATCGGCTGTCCCTTCAAACGACCCGAACTCAATGCTTGTAATATGTCGTTCCAGACAAGTGGGCGAGCTAGGGAGTAAGAGCTCAAAATTCCCAAACCCCCTGTTAAACTGATAAAATCCCTGATATGAAAAGGAAAATGCGCATCAAAATCAGTTGTTTCTCTTACAAAAATTAAATTAATATGACAGGAGAAACACCTCTACAAGCCTCAGTTCTTGAAGATTTGGTGCACTCCGCAATAAATGCGTCAATATTGCGCATCCGGTGAATCCCAGGAAACCAAGTTCTAGGTGACTCAAGTTTGGAAATAATGGGGAGGGATCTGACTGAATTATAAAGAGCGCAAGCCAAAATCAAGGTAATATATGTTTGCGTTAATTATATGTTTCATCACATTCTGACTGGTGATTATGTTCACTGCGCTAATCTTACTCGTAATTATTGCGCAAGTCAAAATAAAACATGAAGTCAACTGAATAGTAAGAACTCACCGCGATTGAGTGACCAGTTAAACTCATAATGGTGGTGCTGGAGCAGGCTGTAACAAGCTTCATGAGGCCTTCTCCTTGATCAGCGTCAATATGGGCACACACTATAGAGTTGAATTTAGAAATGTTCAAGTTTCTACAATCATAGTCTTCATAGAAAAACTGTTCAAGGTTTGGCGCATCAAGAACTAGGCCACATGTTGATCCAAATGAAGATTGCTCCAAATGAAAGCACTTAAGGGAGTGAGACCTGATGCAAAGAAGCCCCACAAATTGAAAGTAACATCTCCGAAACAATAAGCCTTCCAACATGGGACAACCAGCGATTAATGCATTGATAGCGTCCACATTTTGATGGCGTCCAAACTTTACTCGATGGATGATTAGCATCTTGAGATTCGGTAACGCAAAATTATCTGGAACTCGCAAGTGAACAAACTCTGTATCCCGAAACTCCAATGTCCCCAAAGTCCTGCAGCCATTGAGGCATTGAAACAATGAAACGTGTCATTTATGGAGAAGACATTGAGCATGAGATCCTCAATGTTAAGCCGCACAGCAGCATCAATCCATGACACAATCTTGGCATCACCATAATCCTCTTGACACCTAAACTCCAAAGATTGGGCACAAGCTACGCCAGATAGTGTTACACTCAACAGTCTGTCCACAAAGTCTACGAAACTAGTTGACCAGAATCATCAAGAGTAATTCTAAATGGGGCAACTGCGAATCGGAAAATGTTTCTCCACATCTTCACAAGAACAGTGGTAGCCAGCGCATCTTTTAGGGGAAGAAGTGACAGAATGTTACTCGGGATTGAATCTGGCAGGTTGCTAATTCTATCACCACATTGAACGTCATCTCCAATCTATTCCTTTTTAAGAGTACAAATCCATGATTAAGAATTGCACGAAATAGAACATGTTACACAAATAAATAAAAAAGAAAGAAACAGGTACACATTTAAGAACTGACCTTCAACAGGTTAAGTGTGGATTCTGCCATGGGAGGTTGATAAAAATGACCACCTCCAACAGGTACATATCATCATCATATCGTGTGATGGTGCACACTTCGTGCTATAGATTGCGATACGACATCTATTTAATCATGTTGCGCACGGAATGAGATGTAAATTGTAAAAACTGCGTAAAAAATGTGTCACCCAGATAATATGACCAATGCTAGGAATAGGATAGCTCATGTTCTTAAGGACATTGTAATCTAATTAACCTTTTGTGATTTTGTAAATATACATTAACATTCTTCCTTAATCTTTTTCTCTTGGATTATATGATTATAATGAAATTCCTAGTTATAACCTGATTTTATTTAAAGATACTTTCATGATTAATAGATTGTAAGTTTAATTATGAGCAATATCATATCATGTGAGGGTGCACTGCTTGCGCAATATATATATTTGCGATAAAATATCTATTTAATCATGTTGTGCATGGAATGAGATGTAAATCGTAAAACATTATTATATTTACAATATCCAATCGAGTTAATAAGTATACACACACATTACTATTTAACAAGTCGAACTAAATATTTCATCACTCAGACTCAAGCTCAAGTTTATTCAAACAAGCTTAGATTAGCTTCTTACTAAAACGAGCTTGGTTAAAATTGAATCCGATCAACTTGTAATGGGTTAGAGCACCAACTCCAACTTACTAGAAGTATAAAATTAATGAAAGCATAAAGAATAGCTATAATAAATATAAATGAACTAAATAACGAGTCTTATCAATCTCAATCTAATTACCATATCGAGCAACCGAAGCCAGGGTTTAACTAGCCAAATACTCATTCAATTCCAACTCGGTTCATTAAATAAATAAGTATTAAACGAGGTTCTTGCTCAACCTACTACCATCCATGTCGAGCAAGTTTGCTTAACTAGCCAAACAGAACTCGTCAAGCTTCAACTCGGTGTCCTCCAGTTTATGGGTGAACGAACCTATGAGGTTAGGCTTCTTAAATTTTATTATTAGAATTATAATTGAATAATACTAGAGGCCAAAATAAATAAACAAAATAAAAATAAGACTGATATTTTGTTGAATATTGAAACCAACAAAAAAGGATCTTAAAAAAAAAAGAAACAAACAAAAAAAATGTACTAGATCATAATATGTGAAACAAACAATTAACAATTAACAAACAATTAATAATCGCAAAATCAAACACATGTCCAGTTCATATAGGGACCAAAAGTTCGAGTATAGAGCTTTAGAGGACCGTAATTGCAATGGCTGACTAATTAAAGGGACCAAAAATGCAATTGTTTAATTTGGAATTCTTTTACCATTAAAAGATTTCCGATCAACAATCATATATAGCTAGAACAAGATTATTCATGTCAATTATGATACCTCTTTAATATTAAAGAATTCCAAATTAACAAATCATTTTCTTCCCTTATTAATTAATTAATGATGTAACTCTCCAAATTTTCATAAATACTATCAAATATATTTCGAACCATATCATACAATAAGATATTATACACCTTCGTTTTGGAAATATAAAAAAATTTCGAGTTCATCATTTAGTTTATAAACTTATTTTAGAATTTGCTGTCAATTGAAAAATATTTCAATGTGAACACGTATTGTACGGTCAAGTTATAATATATCACCAATAATCAATTCATAAATAATCATATATGTCAGGTTAAAGGATCAGGCATCACCCAGAAAGTATAAGGAGACGTAGCCTTTTCTTTAAAAACATTCTTATTGTTGGTATCATGCAAGATTAGGTACAGAACATTGTAATCTATCATTTAACTTCATTTAGAAAATTACCTCGTTATTTTAACTTCCTAACTTTTCATTTTTAGATAACATTATAAATTTTGTAAAACAAATTTATCCCATTAACTAATTTTTTATTATTTCTCTTTCCCACTTTATTCAATCTCTCTCTTACTTTATCATCCACCTACAAACTTTATTAATAAGATACCTCTTACAAACAATTTTTTATTAGACATTTTTTAATCGAAGAGAAAGTAGCAAGTTAGAAAGTTTTAAATAGATCGGAGTGAGTATTATTTTTCTTAATTAATTAATTCAAATATAAATTTATCTTGCAAGAGTAGGTACATAATCTTCAAATTAAGCTATATTATATGCTACATTGACAAGATTGATCCTCATAACCTTTTGCTTCCTCACACTTCCAGCTCTCTGAATATATCTCATAGCCAAGTACATAGAAATCCTGTCCTTCTAAATCATTATCTTACCAATGAAAAGCCAAAAAGAGTAACTGAAATGGCATATACTTCACTAGTTGTTGTTACCAAAGTAATTGATCAAATTCTACCCAATGAACAGTCCTACACCTTCATCTGTAGCAAAGATCAAATGTCATCTCTACGTGAAAAAACTGTGTGCTTCCAAGAATTTTTTGAGCATATTTTCGAGAGACCACGCTCCTCGAAGGTTGATCAACTGGAAAGTCGGATCAGAGATGTTGCATACAAAGTGGAGGACATGGTCGACTATCCTGGGAAAGTCTTTAAGTCAAGAAGATGAACCTGAAGTTCAAATCCAATTATCATCTCTACCTACACCAGCTGAATTTGCTAGTTGTATTGAGCAAGTCGACCTTCTATTGGGAGAGGCAATGGAGATGGAGAAGGAAGTTCTAGATAACAAAGTTATGTCGAGAACTTCCATTTATTCTCATAATATTGCTACGACAAGCTCACCTAGTGGGACATCCAGGCCAATGAGACTAAGGTGGGACTCGATGATTCTTTGATTTAGATACTGGGTCAGATCACCAAAGGGCCGCCTACAATGGAGGTCATTCCCATCATAGGAATGGGTGGAATCGGCAGGACTACTCTTGCTAGAGTTCTCTATGATTATCCGGGAATGCAACAACACTTTGATCTTGTATTGTGGATAACAGTTTCCCAGGATTATGATGTTCAAGATATTCTTCGACAACTTAGTTCAGAAAACATGGAATATGTTGCAATTGTGAATGTGCATAAGAGATTAATAGGCCGTTCGTATCTTATCATACTTGATGACATGTGGGATGTAAAAGTGTGGGATGGTGTTAGAAATGCATTTCCAGATGATAATAAATGCAGTCGCATACTCATAACGGCGAGGTTGTCAAATGTTGCCACATATGTTAGCTCTGCCAGTACTCATGCACACCAAATGCAATTACTAAATGAGGAGCAGAGTTGGGATCTCTTACTAGAGACGGTGTATGGGCAGGGAGTTGGTTGTCTGGGTGAACTTGAAGATGTCGGAAGAACGATTTCGAGGAGTTGCAAAGGGCTCCCACTACTCTTGTTGTAATAGGAGGTCTCCTCAAATTCAACAAGGTCAAAAGATTATTGGGAAGAAGTTGCAGCAAGTACAACAACAAAAAGCAGTTGTTAATGAAGAATCCTTACTTGGGGTTCTAACTTTGAGCTATTCAAATTTGCCTCCCCACCTAAAGGCATGTTTCTTGTACATGGCAAGTTTCTAGAAGACAAAGAGATCCCAACAATGCAACTTGTGAGGTTATGGAGTGCTGAGGGATTCTTGAAGCATAACGAATCAAAAACAGTTGAGGAGGTTGCGGAGGAATGCTTAGAGGAACTGGTTGAGAGAAGTCTGGTTCTAGTCATGAAGAAGAGGTACAATGGAAAAATTAAAACAGCAAGCATTCATGACGTGCTGAGGAGTATAAGACAGGCTTAGGAAGAGAAATTTCTCTATTGTCAAAGAACCAATGAGATTGATGATGTTACTTTTCAAGGAATCATAAGAGATTAGCAATGCAGAGTAAGTTTCTCCGTATTCAATCCTACCTGCAATATTTCATTTGAATCACTTGTCCGCACTTTTCGAACTGAATATTCCATGGATGATGATGATGAACTGTCAGCACATTCAAAGTTACTGAGGCTGTTGGAGAAAAAATATATTCAGGAACATGCATTTCCCACAGTTTTGTTTAGACTGAAAAATTTAAGGTACATTCATTTTAAAGAGGACAATTATGATGTACTTGTGATCCCGGAATTTAATTCCCAGTTGAGGAATCTTGAAACGCTTATGTTTAGCGGAGGAGGGAGTAATTCTGCTCAATACCTGTGCGTTCTGCCGGTGCAAATTTGGGAGATGTCACGCCTACGACATCTTATTTCAGCGGTAAGTGTCTTATAGCCGCCATTGCCAGCCTCGGGTGTGAATGGTTCTAGCATAGAATCATCGTCTCTTCGAACTCTCTGTGGTGTATTAAACTTTGATTTCACACCAAGTGTCATTGAAAAGTTGCAGAGTCTAAAGAAACTGAAAATTCGCTACGGAAACACCTCCCTTGGTGATGCCAATAAGGAGTATAGCCTCGAAAGTCTTGTTAATATATACCGTCTTGAACACCTGATGATTTCTCGTAAATATCTTGGTAGCCCTAGAGTGACGAACATTGGTCTCCCTCAAAAGCTCAAGGACTTGAGGTTGCGAGAAACAAGGCTTCCGTGGGATTACTTGGTGTTAATAGGCGCGTTGTTGTCATATCTTGAAGTGTTAAAACTGGAGTGGCATGCATTTGAAGGTGACAGTTGTGAACCAATTGAAGGGGGGTTTCTTCAACTCAAGTACCTCAAGATGTATCATTTATACTTGAAGGAATGGAGAGATGAAAGCACACATTTTCCATCTCTTGAGAAGCTTGTTATCGATGATTGTTGGAATTTAAAGGAAGTTCCAAGTGACATTGGAAAAATTGATACCCTGCAAAAGTTGATTGTGAGAGGCAGGGATATCCACCTTGAAAAAATCGCTTAAAGAATCCGCAAAATGAATTCAAGAGGAACAACAGGGTGTTGGTAATGATTAACTCTAAGTCTCCTTCCGTCCGATCAAACTTTACATTGGCAAATAGTTTTATACAAAAAATTAAATTAATGATAAAAATGAAGAAGATGGAAAAAAGTGTACTTAGTTTGTGTTTATTATTTGTTAGTGGTGGGTAACTTAATGTATGAAAGTTAGTGGGACAATTGAAAATGGCAAATGTATGAAGTTTAGTGGGACGAGGGAGAGCATGGAATTTTCAATTGTGTAGAGGAACTTACGTACCTGAAGATACAGAGTGAATATGATACAATACATCAACAACTACTATACTAACCATTCAATCAGTACATAATCAATCTGCAATGAGATAAAACAAGTTTGTTGCGCGTTATATGTATCATTGAATGTTTGGGGATGTGTTTTCGAGTGTGATCCTTTCACGTAATGAAGTTGCATGAAATTTGCCGACGTTATCAAAGTTCTTTCGTGATGATAAGCTGTTGGAAGGCCGTATTCCGTTCTTGGTTAGAGATGTTGGAGGTGGAGGTGGAGGTGGCATTGAGATCGTGCTGCCTCCCCCTAGCTGCTTCTTTCTTGAATTGCTTCTTATTGACACTGCTGGTTGTGACTTTACTACTGCCGGAATCTGCGAAAGGAAAGACATGTTTTTTCTTTAGACCAAGGAGGCATTTGTGATGGAACGACAGTCTTGCACCATTTGCCAATGCGTTAACTTGCTTCTATGTTATTTTGTCAGTGTTGAGATTTCGTTTTGCATCATAACTATTATGTCATTGTCAGGTCCTTTCGGGATACTTACCTTTTTCACCGGAGTTTTTGGCGTTTCTCTTTCCTTGTAAAAGTTAGGTAAAGGCCGAGCTTTGAAGCAGAAGCTATGACTCAATTTTCTAAACTCATTTCCCGCTTTCTCCTGTTAATTAAAAAGTCGGAGTTAGTTGACTTTGCATATATATATATGTATACCCTGTGGCAGTCGAAGAATAAAGTATCATGGAACCTTTAATGTCCTTTGCGGCGTCTGCACCTTCTGCGCTTCATTAGCATTGAATTTTTCCTCGAGTTTCTGAAAGTGACGAAAATTAAGCAGTAAGTTTTTTGTTCTCAATAATGACTGGATTTGCATAGGTTCTGTTTCTTGCCTGTTTTCTTTTTGCGGCTCTTTCCTCTGTTCTCAAGATAAATGGAGTTGAGGCTGTGGGGGACTGTAACTTTTTCCCATAGCCGCTCAATGACTTGGAGCTACTGACATAAAACACAGCCAGTAAGAAACTCATATTTGCTTAAGCTGGAGTATGTATGGATCAATCACATTAATTAAATACCATAGTGATCATTAAACTTACACCGCAGATAGGATGTGCCATTTTGGGCCTGCTGTTTTGCTTCCTATGCGAGATGAATCCTTCGGCGTTCTCATCCTGTGATTAACAATAAAGTGTTCTTAGTGCAGAATAGCTAAGAACATTGATCTTTGTTACACAAGAAGCACCAAAATCTTAGAAGAAAAAAAATTAGCAATAGGGAGGCACCTCTTGTTTTCTGATTGAGGAGTTGCTGCTGGATTTTTGGCCATGCCCATTGCAGCTGCCTGCAGTTGAGGAAAAGGATTTAAGTCTAGAATTAAGAAGTAACACAAAACTTGCAAAAGACACTAGGGTGTGTAGAGAATCACCAATGATGGAGTCCTCAAAGGAGTCGCACAATCTTTAGGTGGTCGTGTGGAACCACGGGCAGTCCCTACAGCTTTAGTTTTCTTGGTTACTGAATTTGGCTCTTTCTCAGGCTCCTTACCAGAGATCAAACTCATTAAAGCTCGCAACGATTTTGGTGAGAACGTCTTCTTGTCTGTGGAGTCTGCATTAGACTTCCTTTCACTTTCAGTGGGATAATTTTCTTTCCCAGCAAGAGGAGTAGTAATTTGCTTGGCAGGTGTCGCTGGAATTCTCCATGTTTTCCGCTGAATTGTTGACTTCAAAGTGGAAAGACTTGATTTCTTCTTGCTCGTAACTGATGGAGCATCCTCACTAGCAACAGAATTCTGCTGCATTGGTATAAGAAACTCGATGTTTAAAAAGATACAATCACAAATATACAATGCATTAGAAAAATATCAATTGTTGAGCTAATAATACCTTTAACAAAGGCCTCTCTATTTGTGGAGTACCACTGCCCTCTGAAATAGAAAGCCTGTCCTGATTCTCAACGTTATCAAGCTTGTCAATAGATGTTCCCTTTGCACTGGAATCATTTTCCCTAATTACAGCATTTCCATCATTGTTACCAATTTCTTCTGCATCAACAATACTGATCTTCTCATCCCCAGCGACAACATTTTCCTTCGAGTCATGAACTGTAGCCTTTTCTACTACGTCACCGTGTAAACCAGAACCATTTCCCAAAGCTATTTGTTGATGGTCAGGATAAAGATCGCCATCTTTTTCAGCTGCCTCTCTTTTAGCTTCATTTTCTTGTTCGAGCAAAGCTGCAGCTTTTTGAGCTGCAATTTTCTTGTAATGAGCCTCAAAGAATGCTTTCTTCTGAGCCACTGATCCAGGCTGCGCGTATCTTTCAGCCTCCTCGACGTACTTCTTGTGAGGAAACGTTGACCATCTGTCCCATGATAACGATTCATTCATATACCTTCCAAATGAAACTGATTCTCCAAGAGCATGCATGGGATTACCCTGAAAAACATGGTAAACTCTCACTCTTCTCAGAAAGAAAATAAAAATAGAAACTGAGATCAAGATTTTAAGCACAGCTCTTAATTTCAAGAAATTCACAGTAAAGTCCCACTTTTATAGTTAGAATTCATCCAGAAGATTATGAAACTAAGCAAAATTCCCATTTAACATCATTTCAAATGCAGCTAAACATAGAAGTAACAAAGCAAATCTTCATTACGAAAGCATTAATCGGCATAGCATTCAAGAAGTTATACCAAAAGAACCCCAAAGAAGGGAGGAAATGAAATAAGCAGAGTAATGTTCAATCACCATTTGAAAATTCAGCTAAAAAAACAGAAATTATCCTGGCAAAATTCCAATCTTTCTTCACTAATTACAGCTCATTAAAGCTCGGAAAGATATAACCTCACAGGAATCATTCTAAAAGAACCACAAAACAACAGCATTATTCAATGCCCATCCCAGAAATCTTCCTAGAAGAACAGCAAAACTCTAAACAGTAAAGATTATAACATCCCAGAAATAATTCTACAAAAACCACAAACCAACAGTCTTATTTAACGTCCATTTCAGATTCAGCTAAAAACAGAAGGAACCAAGCAAAGTTCCAGTCTTTCTACACTTAAGCACAACTCATTAATGTTCTACACAGTATAACATCCCAGAAATCTAGAAGAACCACAAACCAACAGTATTATTCAATTACTAGTCTAAATTCAACTAAGAAACATAAGCAATCAAGCAAAGTTCCAATCTTTCCTCATTAATCACAGCTCATTAAAGCTATACACAATATAATCTCACAGAAATCACTCTTAAATAACCACAAAACTACAGTCTTATTCAATTTCCATTTCAAATTCAGCTAAGAAACATAACCAACCAAGCAAAGTTCCAATCTTTCTTCACTAACAACACCTCATTAAAGTTCTAAACACAATAACATCCAAGAAATCGTTCAAAAGGAACAACAAAATAACACTACCATTTCAAATGCAGCTAGAAAACATAAGCAATCAAGCAAACTTCCAATCTTTCTACACTAACAACACCTCATCAAAGTTCTAAGCACTATAACATCCAAGAAATCGTTCAAAAGGAACACCAAAACAACACTGCCATTTCAAATTCAGCTGAACTTATAACCAATCAAGCAAAGTTCCTATCTTTCTTCCCTAACAACACCTCATTAAAGTTCTAAACACTACAACATCGAAGAAATCGTCTAAAAGAACAACAGAACAACACTACCATTTCAAATTCAGCTAATCAAGCAAAGTTCCAATCTTTCTTCACTAACCAAATCTCAAAGGCTACTCTAAACAAGAACCCAATTGAGAAAAAAACAAAAAGGTGGGGTTTTGGTTGTCACCTGTTTGGATTCATTGGGTATGGCAGAAGCATAAGAGAAGCCACGAACAAGACAGGTTGACTCTCCCATTCTGTTAGTAGCTGAACTAAGAATGGAAAAACAAAAACAAAACAAGAATCCAAGAAAATTAATGGGTAAAATCTGACAGGATTTAAGCCTGTCCCATTTTTTTATATGGCAAGGATAAAACGAATGATCTTTGTCTGAAAGAAGATTTTGAATTTCAAATGGAGAAGAGGAACAAAAAGGCAACGGTTGGAGAAGAAAAAAGTGTGTGTCAATGTCATATGGAGCAGTGTGTGTGTGTGTTGTTTTTTAAGACTTGAAGCAAAATATTTATTTTTGTTTAGTTTTCCATTTAGTGGGGTCCATTTCTTAAAGTGGGTCCCACGTAATTTTGTTTGAATTTCATACTAGTAGTAGTAGTCTATGTGAATGTAACGTCCCATTTTAGGAAAATTGTGTTAGATCCTTGAAGATTGTTATTTGTGGGATTTGCCCATTAAAGTTCAGGTTTTACTTTACCAAACAAAATTTTGTTTCCAAATTTGATCTTAGTTGCAGGTAGAATGATAATGAATGAACCTGTGCAGAAATTGACAAGAGTACACCCTTATGCCCATCCAAATAGGATATAATTGTTCTACGATTATTTTAACAGTATCAGTATGTTTCGATTATTCATACATTATTTGTTTAATAAAGTAGGAGGAGTAAGTAAAGTATGAGATATAATATATGAAGTAAAAGAGATATTTTTCATTGAAGATATAGGAAAAGAAGTTGAGACGGATCAAAATGGAATACGAAAAGATAAGAAGGAATTGAGGGAGTATAACTTTTTTTTTAAGTGTACGTTATATTACTCTCTTTTATAAAACACGCATGCTTCTTCACGAAGTTTCAGAATTGTAACCCATGAAAAGGCATTTTGTATTGACAATGATAAAATATTGTAAGTTATAACGCGTGTGAAATTGCATTGCTTGTGTCAATTGTAGGGGGTGAATTGCAAGGCTCCTAAAAGCTTGGGGGATTCTATGCAATTTTGACTTTCAAATTATTTGTGATGACAATTTCATCATGTCATCAAATCTTATTGATGTTGCCAACTAACTTGTTTTTCTTATGATGTGGAAAAGAAACAGATTGAAAGTTTCAATTGAGTGTTTGTAAAAATTCAAGCTTTTTTGGTTTAAAAGAAGAACAAAAAATGAGACTTGTAAGCTGATCAAGGACTTAAAAGTTACATTTCAAATAAAATGTGGACTATTTGAAAAAATATGAAAATCAGAGTGTGTCTTGTATTGAATTGAACCACAGATTGGTGTAGAAGAAATTTAAGGTTGTTGAAGTTGAAGGGGTTGTAACTTGTATGATATCACAAGATGAACCACCTCTTGTTGATGCATCACTATACCTTATGCCATTCTACCTTCTTCTCAAAGATTTGTTAGGGATGACAATTGTTATAGGCGGTTTTGCGTCAACACAGGAAGCATAGCATCGGATATGAAGAAACAACGTTGATGTTTCTGAATTTAAAAAAAAAAAAAAAAAACCAACTCGATAGGGATTTCGTATATACTATGATCTAAAATGATCCACATCAATTTATTATACGTGTAATTGCATGTATGATGTATCTACATACGAAACATTTCACAGTGAAGTGTACACTCTTCTAGTGTGGACAAATTCAACAATCCAAATTTTAGTATCGTGCCAGATTGACACGTTCTGCCACAAGTACCTCCCTATTCTGCTGAGTCGGGTTCCAAACATACTGTGGATTCAACCTAAAAATCTCCAACAAGAAGGAGAGGACTGGTCTAATGATACCTCACATTACAAAATTGGGAAAGAAAACTAGGGAAGGCTTTGTATCAAGCAGGTCAGTCTATCACAATGTATTTTTGTTAGGTCTGAAACTTTCATCTAACAAGCCAACTAAGCTAACTAGCTTACTTCTGTTGAATAGGCCTATAGTATGTATGATATGCTTTGTTAGATACAGAATATGTACCAGGCAGAGTCGTCGCTGTGTGTTATTACTAAACTTCTGCACTGCGAACATGCCGATCATTTCCATTCATATCCCAGAAACCTGCACTAGAGTTTCTTCTCTTGGATTTCAAAGATTTACCTCTCCTTCTATGCCCTTTACGCCTCGAGATCATCATAAACATAACAACCATAAAACTGAATATGGCAAATACCCAAAGCCCGATTATCCAGAACCTCATTGACATGAAGGTTTGGTTCGTTTCTGCAGGTGGTGACAATAATTCTCGCTCGTCATCCTTTGGTTTCACCACAGGGTCACTATTCAAGCCATCGATTTCCTGTTCTCCAAATTTCTTTACAGTTGCGAACTTACTATTAGCATCAGTTTCATCAACCTTTTTGAATTCCCTTGCAGTTGCAATTTCAATGGATTCTCGGAGCTTTTCTCTCGAGTCATCATGTTTTTCAACTTCCTGTGAAATTTCTTGATCTATGATTTCGCGTCGGGCAGGAGGAGTCAAGGAATTGGGATCCGAGCAATTTCTTCGTTCATGGTGAAGGCGTAGAGCCTCGTTCAAAGACTTAGCACACTCTATGCTAATCAAGTCTCGCTGAAAAGAATCCTCATTAGTCCGGTCAAGAGTTGACGTGTCTGGAGGGTCCGGGAATGTAGTCCAACATTTGTTAACAACATCTGTATGTCTCCACTGGGCTTTATCAAAGCTCCAGTTACTAACACGATACTCCAAGCCGTAGTGAAAAACTCTGTACCTAACACCACGAACTGGAACATATCCTGGGTATATCAAGATTTCGTTGCTTATAGCATGTCGTAAATTCAGCTGCATGGAAACATATCAAACATAAGTAGATTTACTGATAGATGGATGAATATGCTGTGCACTGTTTACCTATAAAAGCTCCTAAATACTAAATAGCAAAACATGAGTAAAACAGATTGGAGTAGTTCGTACAGCAGATGGTTTTATATGGCATGTTTACCTCAGCTGCCGCAAAGGAGTAACCATACATCTCACTGATCCAACCAGATTCATAAATATCTCCTGTAAAGTTTTTCGACCAATGTGCCATATCAGCTCGAACTTCCTCAGTTTTATGCAGCCAAAGCAGGGCAAATCTCTTGAGATCCCTTATGTGCATTATGATTACACCTCCTACCTTGTTGCAAGCTTCTGGATGTCGAGTATGAATTTGTGCAAGCTCATTGTCACAGCCAATCAAGTAACTATAGTACCACATGAGACATCAAAGTGAGCATCAGAAAAAATTACTGACGGTAGTTGAAAATATGAAGAAAACGAAAAAAAAGAAACAGAAGAGTACATGGCACTTACTCATAGGGAGTGGAAACTGGTCGGCCTTTCTCTGCACCGAATTCCCATGGAGTGATTGGTCCTCTCATTATCATGTCAGCATCCAAGATCACTACGTACTCTGCATCAGTTTTTACATGGTTGACCCAGTGCAGGACTGCTGCTGGTTTGTTAATTGCAGGATACCTGACATGTTTTTATAAACAAGTCACATTACTATTCTCTTTCAAGTGTGCTACTTGACAGGGATAGGACAACTAACTAGATATAGCGTTAACAATATAGCCGTCAAATCAAGTGCAGCACAAAGCTGCTAAATCAGGAAGTACTTGATCATCATAGAATAAAAGTACTGTCAATATTAATAAAATCATAGTATTATCTCTTCTATTTAGTGAATTACACAAACACAGTGAGATAAGTGAATGTCAGTGCAAACTGGATAGAAAATAAATCCAACTGCCAAATAAGACTCTGAAATTGAACAGCCCTTTATTCAAAACAAAAAAAAAAAAAAAAAAAAGGGTCTTCTCATTTTTAGATGGTTTTAGTGGGGTATATTTCCGTCATCCTGTTACAAGTAACTGTTAAATAACACATACCAGTCTCCTGTTAATGGATGCCGGCTCATGGATGGGACATAATGAGTTGGAGCAAGATCCCGTCCTTTATATTGCTTCAACTCCTCTTCTGTACAGCTTAGAAGCCTAGTGATGCTCCCAGGCTGACCACTCACATTGAAACTATGGACAAGCCCCACTGTTTGCCAATCAAAGTAAGGGGAGCATTCTGTTGAGAATAAGGTATGTATTATCGGTCGTGGTTTTGACGGGTCATCAACATATTGGTTCTTCAAAACATCTTGTTTCTGCCCAATATGCTGCTGCCGCTCAACATCTTGCTTTTGCAAAACGTCTTGTTTCCTTACAGTTACTTCCATCATCTGACGGCTTAAAGCAGTCAATTGTTTTGGCCTAGTTAAATCTGCGAACGATTTGCTTTTTAAGAAGCTCAGATATTTTGACCACTTGGGCTTAGGGCAACCATTTGCTGCATGTTGTAGCAATAGACCTTGGTTCAGGGTGTTTATGCATTCTAAGTTCAAGAATAGTGCCCTTCTTTGGTTTGGATCAGCTTCCATTTCATTCACCTGCAAGAAAAAGCATAAATATATAGCTGATATAACTGTACTGTTTGGCTCTGATGGAGTATGATTCTTAACAAGATTTGATAACGAGTAAACCAGGCCAAATGATAGGTTAGTTTTGGATAAAAGATTTACCAAGAAGGTTATACGGCAGGCGTCGCACTATGTGTGCCCATTTCTTATTTAAGCTTCCTTCTAAAAAAGTCTGAATGCTACATCAGGATTACTACTCCAAGACAAGGGCCCATTCATGTCCAGGAATATATCCAACGTGAAAAGATCATAGGTAATACAGACACAGACCAACACTTACAAGCAAAAGAAACTATTTTCTCGTCCGTGATAATTAGAATCAAGGCTCTCTTACATAGCTAAAAGCAAGCAAATTCATAAAATAACTGAAACTCTAATTGGTAACATCCAAAGTGCACAACATTAAGCAACGGCACTCTTGGCATTCCTTGTGCAGAAAATTACAAGAGTACACCCTTATGCCCATCCAGAGACAGAAATTCATGGTTTCCAGTCAAGTACAAGTACTGCTACTGTGATTTAAAAGACCTCAGTTACATCAATATGAAATTACCTCTCGGGGATAAGGAGGTTCAGGAAAGAGCCGTCCACATTCATACACGATATTATCTTCATGGTGTTCTAATTTACTGAATGACCAGTTTCCAATGCTAAAAGGCAACCCATAGTGCATAAGGATGGGTTCAATACCCTGTCGGGGAGTGTAGCCTGGATATATCATTAAGTTGTCAGTAATCTTGTGACGGAGTCCCACCTGACAAGAAAAGGACATTGTCAAGCATCAATATAGACAAACTAATGCTCCCTCCAATTTTTTGTATAATATTTTGGCCCTTTTTATTAACTTATGAAGGCGATCGCATGTTTCTAATATTAGCTATATTAGTGATAGGGAGTAAAGTGATATTATAATAGAAAAAGTACATAAACACCAATTATTTTGCAAATGGTCAAAAAACCTATAACGTTAATTTAAAAAGAAAAAATGAGGGAGTATGTTTGAGTGCATGTGTGCAAGTATATGTGTAGAAAAGGGGGTTGCTATACGGCATTGTTTTGCATGACGGTAGAGTTGCAAACTACAAATCAGAGAAGAGATGTCTTAGTAATCTTATTAATCCAGAAGGATATATAATGTACTCTTTTACTTAGATATAGACCAAATATATTGCAATTTATCCATTGACATCAAAAGGATAAAGGAGCATATGTGATGAGGATGAAGAATAGATTATCAGAACCTAACAGTGGGTATCTGAACCATGCCATTAAATAACAGAAATAATGAGAGAAAAAGAGAGATGGTAAAGGTAATATACCTCTGCTGCTCCAAATGAGTAGCCATACATTTCACTGATCCACCCCGTTCCATAAATATCACCCGTATAATTAGTTCCCCAGTGAGCTTTATCTGCCCGTTGTTCTTCACTTTTCGACAACCACAATGGTGCTAAAGCTCGAAGATCATCTATGTGCATAGCTAAAAGCCCACCAACCTTGTCACAAAGTTCGGGATGCTTGGTATGCAACTTAGCAAGTTCATTGTCACATCCAACCAAGTACCTGGCCAAGAACTGCACCCCTTCAGAATATTCTAAAGGATAATGTTTTAACTGCTGACTCTCAAGTATCCTCAACTAAGAGCTTCACGAATAAGAGGTAACAATCACATGAAAATTATATAATAGACAGCAACATAACTATGAGTCATCTCACTATTCACTCTGTTACTTTCTACAACGTTTATAAAATCAAAGATATAATGTCTCACGTTGAGTCTATGATACATTACTCGGTTCAAGGTAGACAGGCAGTATTGGATGAGTACATTTTGAGTCAAATATTCCAACTGGGAGCGGAGCAGTATCAAATTAAAGCTGGAATGCTCTTAACCATGCTTACCAAAAAAATTTCAAGTTTCACAATTGGAAAAACTCGGAGACGAAATGACCAAACAAGTACTAGTACTCCTTCAGAGTTCAAGAGAAAATAGATACAGAAAGATGAGTTGTATGGTTACCCATAGTATGCAGCAACCGGTTTGCCTTTTTCTGCTCCAAGCTCCCATGGTATGATTGGACCCCTAACAATCATATCCGCATCAAGAATTACTACCCAATCAACATTCTCCGCTTCTTTGCTGTATTTGAGCCAGTGGAGCACCCCAGCTGGTTTATTTATTGCTGGGTACCTGCCACAAGCCCATAAATAGAATATCATAAGAAGAAATGCGACTGAATCAGCCATTCCATATATGCTGAGCTGATTGAATGAAACACTATATGGATCATATATGGACGTATTTTCATGACGAAACTACTGATTCAGCAATTCCATATAAACTGAACTGGGAAACACTATATGGATCACAAAAATGGAAGTATTATGACACAACAAATTCTACTGAACAAGCAAACGTACAGGAGTTATCATTATGTGTACGGTAACCTTGACAAATTTAAGTAAACTTACTGGAGTTACCAATGATGTATAACGTTCAAGGGAAACCTTGACTGATTTAAGGAATCTACATAAACAGAAGTTGATCAAATAAAACAGTACATTCATCATAAATAGGAAAAACTTGTTCAGTCATACCAAAAGGAACGTACACGCAAAACAACCAAAGCAATGCTCTTCAGTTCATCATAAAGTAGTGCTCATATATTTAGCATTCAATCAAACAGTTAGTGTGGACATACACTTCACCAAACCAAAACCATATGAACAATAATTTCACAACTTATCCACAAGTTCGAGCTTTTAGATTAAACTGCCTCACCAGTCACCCGTCTTCGGGTGCCTGCTCATCGAAGGAACCTCCATAGTCGGCGCCAAGTGCATTCCCCTATACCCCTTCTTCTCATCCTCCGTACAGCTCAGCAGTCGCGTAACCGGGCCGGGCTGCTGGGCTTTTCGGAAACTATGCATCAGTCCCACAGTCTGCCAATCGAAGTAATTCTGACACTCCACCGAGAACAGCGTGTGCATCCTGTACGGTGCCCCCAGGCCCGGTCTCTCAGCCCGAATACCGCTAACCATCAAACAAGCTAAAGCGAATATAAACACCAATGTTCCCCTACCCATTGTGGATAACACAGACAAGAACTGAAGTGGGTTCCGCTAAAACGATCTCGAAACTATCAAAGATTCCAGCTTTCTATTTGATCATTTAGGCCCGAAAACCAGTAATCACCAAAGAGCTAAAGTGAACAAAATAGAGCAATCTTTTCATTGGCAATATGGAAATATGGACGAGAACTGAGGTGGGTTTGAGCTAAAAGGATCTGAAATGGTCAAAGATTGGAGCTTTAAGAATGATCATTTGAGCCCGAATTGATTTTGATGCGGAGAGTGGATTCGGAAACGACGGTTGGGTTTTGTTGTGGAGAATGTTGATGGATTTGGAAAGTGCAAATTTCGACGTGAACAGTTTGTTTATTGAAGTGTTTGTTTGGAATTTTAGGTGCTTGACATTTTGATTATGAATTTATGATGGTGAGCTGATAGATAGATGCTGTCAGAGTCTCATAATTTTTCTTAGACTTTTGGGAAACGATGTCGTCTTATGAACTTTTGTCTTTCCAAGAATAATAATGATGATTTTCAGGCGAGGAAGTATAGTAAGTGATAATACATGATGTAGTTTCAAGCAGCAACATGGTTTTAGATTTGACGAAATATTTATAATTTGACTGCCTGTAAATGCTTCGTTATATTTTTACAAAGCATTGTTATAGTTTTACAATACGTTATTATAATTTTAAGAAGCATATGATATTATTTTTAACTTGTGTTGTATATTCATGCTTTTTGTAATTTGAAAAAGCAATGTTACTATTTTTACTAGTATTGAAATATTTATTTTTACAAATGCTATAATTTTAAGAGGTATTGTTATAGTTATAATAGATCTTTTTAAGCATCAATGATATTGTTTTTAATTTCTAGTAATGTTTGAGCTTGTTATTGTTTTAGATCCACTATTGTAGTATTGTTGCATCGAAGCTACAGTTTTTAGCTCGAGTTGCATGGTCCTATTTCGCTATCATTTTAAGAGGTTTTGTTATGGTTTTAAGAGACATCGTTATAGTTTCAATCATCAATATTACATTTTGTATATTGTGTTGCATGTTCCTGCGTTATTATTGTTTAAGAGGTAATGTTATACTTTTAAGAAGCACTATTAAGATTTTAAGCAATAGTATTACTATTTTTAGCTTGTGCTGCATATTACTACTATTTTTTTTATAGTTTTAACCCGATTGTCTTAGCTTTAATGGGAATTGTTATGGTCTTAACTTAATTGATGAATGTTTTAAGCAGGTGTAGATGATGACATTAAGTTTGATCTGCAATATTGAAGCAACAATCAATGAAAGGGAGGAAGTTAGAATTTAACAAGTTTAATCGGGGAAAAAAAAATCTATTTCTCAGTTTGTATTTGCATCAAACACACCGAATGAACGTATATTGTATTCTCTCTTCTATGAAAATAAATGTTTTAAAACTTTCGGATGACTGTATTTTCCAATATTGCATGAATAAATGTTTCAAGTAGCTTGCTTACTTTAAGTTTGTTTATTATTGTTTTAATGACTTTTCTGGAACTTTTTTAGACATGTTGGATGGTAATTTAATGATATTAAATTGTCACTTGAAACTATAACAAACCAACAAAAAATTATAATTTCAATTCTTAAAACAATCATATTATATGTTAAAAACTTAAGCAAAAAGGGTTAAAAATTTGACTGAAACATATACCAACGCATTAAAACCATCATATCATCTCATAAAATTTTAACAAAATATTTTAAAACTGTAACTGAAACTTTGAATGCTTACAACTTAAAATTATAATACAATATATTAAAAGTATAATAAAAAATGTGTTTCGGTGATTTTTAAGAAATTCGGCTGGTTAGACAGATAAAACTCAAAATTTGCTAAAAATCATAATTTCCCTATATTTTAGAAAAATCTTACATTTTCTAAGACTTTGGCTTTTTAGGCATGGATGCATGGTTTCATTTAAATATGG
The DNA here is from genome assembly GCA_036897095.1 of Plantago elongata. Lineage (NCBI taxonomy): Eukaryota > Viridiplantae > Streptophyta > Magnoliopsida > Lamiales > Plantaginaceae > Plantago > Plantago elongata. Next base: position 16,474 of record JAYMSP010000721.1, on the reverse strand, counting down.
TGTAGTGTGTTAGTCCATATTCAATGACGTGTCATTGTCACGTCGTCGCCAGGTCAAGAAATTTTTTAATTTTTATATTATTTTTTTATATTTTTATTTACATATTGATCATATTATAAGAATGTTTGAATGTTGAAATGAATAAAATTACTTTTTCAAGTCGTTTTATCATTTATTAAGGTTCAAAATTCAAAACAAAAATTCTTTTTTTCTAAAAATATATTTAACATATTATAATACTATTTAGAAGTCAAAATCAATAAAATTGTATTTTTAAAGGTTGTTTTACGATTTTAGGTTTAGTTAATAGACAAAAATGAGTTCAATGATTTAAAAATAGTTGAGCGTCGTCTCTATTCGTAGATCTCGAAGGGATAAATTCGTTGTTAATTATTATATATATTTTACATTTTTATTCTTTGAGTTATTCGCATTTAAACTGGACAAAACATAAATAGTAAAAAAATGAAACCCAAACCCACGCATGGGCACAATTGATTGTGCATGTGGCGCCATTACAGGCCCATTGGGGCTGTTTCGGCGCGTCAAACGTGCATGCCATTTTCAACGAAACACGTTCTTATGGTTCTCGAATTATTATCTCTCGGTATAAATTCCTTGTGAGTTGTTTTTTAGAGAAGTGGTTTGAACAATCATTAAATTAAAAAAATCTTATAAGAATGACATTTTCATATAAATTACAAATGAATTCATAAATGATTTGGAATGACACTAAATGTAATTCTTCAATATATCCTTCAATGTTTAAATGGATCGAGAACAATAATACTAATAATAAAATGCAACTCTATTTCGAAAATTCATTTGTAAAGATTGTAAAGTTAAGTTTACTTGTTTTAGTACATTTATAATTGAAAATAAAGTGTGTGAAAAAATACATTTAATAGTAGAATGAGGCTAATATAACAATAGATGAGCATTCCATAAACTAAACGATCAAGTGTAGAAATTGTGTCTTAATTGGTTAGTGGTGCTCGTCTTATTAGATTGACTTGGTAAAATTACAAATTCTTAGGGAATGTAGAAGCGGTGCTATTTTTGTCTAAATTAATAAATTAGGCACAGTTGTACTTGCAATTAATACCTAACCGTAGATTATTTACTATTTCCTCCATCCCTGAAATATCTATCAAATTCACAGTTTTTAATAAAATATACAATATGTGATTAAGAATGAGTTTGAAATAGAAAAATATATACGGACCCAATAATATATGGTTGAAATTGAATTGTATTGTGAGATTATTATCAAAATGAAAAAGCATTTCGTTCTTAACAGAACGTCAAAAATGAAATATTATTTAACTTATAGCGGATAGAGTATTTAACTTTGGCTTCCAGAACCGTGGAGGACTGGAGTGATTCATATTGACTTTGAAGAAGTTGCAAATTTGCAATGGTACATTTAAACGGTGTATTTTCGTCTTTCTTTTTTTATTCACAGAGAGGATAGATTTTATAACAACATTAATACGCCTTACAATGAAATTTCATATGGAAGTTCAAAGTCCATTGCAAATCTCAATGTCAATTATACACTATAAATTTGTGTATAATGAATGTTAGAATTTTAGCTTTGTATGTAGAATGCAACAAGTTGTGTTAATTAAATAGTTAATGTATTATATACTCCCACCATTTCGAAAAGGTTGTTTTAATTGATTAATATAAGTAAAATTGCAGTTGGAGACTGATTTTAATTAAAGTTGAATCTCGGAACATACTTTTATTGGATGAAAATCATTCCACATTGAAACTCCCTGCACTAGCACCATACCATATAAATCCCTGCACTAGCCGTTAAACAAATCAAGTTTTCCAAAAATATTACCGTTAATATCGAAACTTCCAATCCCCAATTTACTCATCGAAACACAAAATCACATCTTTGCACTCAGAAATGGCGAGCAGAGAGAATCCAAACGTTTCCTCTGAAAACCCATCTCCGGATCGCCAACAAATCACTCAAAATGTACCAAAGGAGGAGCCTTTGTTCAGTCCCAGGTTTCGATCTGTTGCGGCTATGGCTGGTTGGGATGAAGAGACGCTCTTGCTCGCGAGTTTTATTGTTGAAGACACGCCTGATAGACTGTCGTCGAAGCGCAAGAAGCGTCCCGATCTTCCCAATTTCAAAACCCCTCCATCCAATTCAAGAAGGTCGTTTTATTTTTTTCCTTCTTTTAATTTGATCTTGTTTAAAGTAATTTATGCATTCATAAGGTTATAAAGATTTGGATTGGATCTTCATTGTTATATCTTTTGTTTCGTATAATCTTTCGAGGGAGTTCTATTTTCAATGTGTGCCGAGTTTTCGACTTGCTTTGTTATGGTAGATGTACTAAAGAACGAAAAAAATGGAGGTTTTCGATGGGAAGTTATTAAGGTTTAAACTATGGTTGATGATTGTTGTGCAGTTCTTTCTGATATTAATAGTGTCTGTTAGTTTTAGGGGAAAAAAAACCTTTCCTTCGTGGAGAAGAATGGAGTAATTATTGTATATGTAAAATTCCTTTCTTGTAAACCAAGATATTAAAGAGGATTCAATATGGATAGTTTTCGAATCTTGTTCTGATATCTTCAATTAGTACATGTCAGTTTGCTTTGATTCAACATACTTGTTAGCAATTGTTAACTATGGGAAAGAAGAAACTTTCGGTTCAATTTTGCGGCCATGTTACTTCTATTGTTTACTCCATTAGAATAGCTATGCTGATTCATCTGTATGTTGGGATATTAAAATTGAATAACTGCAGAAGACGCAAGACTCCACGAAGAAGTCCTGCGTCGATACCGATAGCTGTGCTCAATCTTGATGATGACTTGGATGCATCAACTTCTGTAAAACAAGGTAGTTTTCTAATGGCTTTTGTTCCTTTCTTTTTCTGTTTAGTTTCATGTTTTAGCCTATTTATTTAGTTGCAATATAACTTGTAGTGTGCGAGGAAAAGAAAGTAGAAGCTAATGCTTCAGTGGCAGTGGAGAATAAGAGTATTAAGGTTGATGAAGTGAATGATAAGAAAGCTAGTCCTTCGATTCCTTGCATTGATCGGCTTCGAGAAGAGCTTTCTTGTGCGGTAAGGGCGGCAACTTTACTTCAGCCTTTTTCTTTTATTCTTTATGTGATCTGTTGACTGACCTGAGAACCTGTTTTGATATGGCAGATTTGTTTGGAGATATGTTATGAACCAAGCACTACACCATGTGGACACAGGTGAAATAAACTATTGCTTTCTCGGTTTAGGTATGATGATTAGTTACGCTTTGTGTTGTTAATGGAAGCTTTCTGTTTTGCAGCTTTTGTATGAAGTGTTTGCGTTCGGCTGCTGATAGATGTGGAAAGAAATGTCCCAAGTGCAGACAGCTTATCAGGTATGTATAATGCACAACTTAACTACACTACAGTCTTCGCTTGTTTTGTGTTGTATTCACCAAAAGCTACGTAATTTACTGTAATAGTACCTTCTGTTTCTATAAAGATGTCATATTATTCTATATTTTGCAGCAATGGGAGATACTGCAAGGTGAATACAGTTCTTTGGAACACAGTCCAGCTCCTATTTCCCAAAGAAGTAGAAGACAGAAAGAAAACTGCTGCTGCTGATTCAGAAAGTCCAAAACCGCATCGAGCAAGTTCATCTAGAGAAACGGCCAGATCTAGTCGAAACCGATCCATTCCAGCAGCTCTTTATAGTCCAGAGTCAGAAACTACAACAGTTATGGAAAGAAGAAACAATCGTGTCAGAAGCCGCAATTCACAACCTTCAGGGACGTCATCTAGTAGGAGAGGTTTACCAAACCAGGATGAGGATGCCGCATTGGCATTGAGGTTACAGAGAGAAGAGTTTCTGGGGACAGTTCGAATTCCTGATGATCGCAGACACTCGCTTGCTACAGCTAGAGATAATTTAAGGGCTATGGCCTCAAGGGCCATTAGCATCCGTGTTAGAAACCTGACAAGGTAGAGACGACGACAACAAGTTCTTTTTTGGTAATGTTTTGTAGAAATTCCAAAACTTAGTTACTCCTATATTCTTAAAAATACTGTTGTACTTCAAGCTTCAAATAATTTTTGAAGCTTGCTTGTTGTTATTGATGAGATGGATACATTCTTGGATCTTAATTGAATATGAGCACACTTTCCAGTGTTACAGTCTGCAAGTAGTTCTGCAGTTTCCAGTTTTAATAGCTTGATATAGTTGGTGAAATTGCATCAGAGTAGATTCTTATCATCCAACACTTGTTTCATTCGGTGATTTTACGTGAATCGGTGGAAACATGTGAAGTGTTTGGCTAATCCAATAACAAAAGTTTAAACTTCGCTTTCTAAATCATTTTGCAGAAGAAGCAAGAACAGAGTAAATAAGTAAGCAAGAACAGAGTAAATAAATAAACACTACTTATGAAAGATTATGTTAACAAAGTGTAAGATTACAAGAATTGAGTCCGTAACTCTCTTTATTAATTCACTGTGTATACATATGAAATATTATACAAGTTAAAATGGATGAGAAAATTAATATTATCGTTAAATTATACTATCTATACTAACTAGACTACTAATATAATAAATATTCTACCTAATATTTACATATTCTATCACGAAGAATTAAGTGAGTCGATAAACTAAAAATTACAATAATATACTCAATACTTTTCGTGGAACAATAAACTAGGTCTACGGGCTAGAACTTCCTTCACAGGAAGCTTTGTGATCTTTGTATCATCAACATGATACCAAATGCAATGTCCCTTGATATTGGTATCTCTCACGAAAGAAAATCCGTGAGCCATATTCCTGCTAAGTCTTATTATATCAAGTATTCCAATAACCGGCCATTAAGACGGTGGGAGCCTTAATCCACGGTGTATATAAACAACTCTCAATTGAAAAAGAGCATGTATCTTTGGATTTTATTCCCTGGTAAGGAATATTTGAACGTAGAGCTAACCCAGTCGTATCTTCAGCTAACGAAGAAACGGATTTCATTGCAATTTTTATACGGAATATACTATCCACAAAAGCAGCACCATCAAATACAACCCCACGACTTGACCTTGAACTTAGTTCTTCGGTCGACAATACTTCAATAAGGTCCTCAATGAATAGCAAAGGAGAAGCCCCTTTACCAGAAGCATAAGTGGGATTTCTAGTATACATACCGTGAAACAAGGGTGTCAAATTGATGGTTGAATCAATATCATTATCATTGATTGTTCCACATGCTCCAAGTCGTAGCAGTTTCCTTAGAGAAGAATGTAAAGGGCCGAATTGGCTATCATGTCTCCAAAAAGAGTTTCCTTAGAGAAGCATGTACGTTGATCTCCATGACGGGCCGGGTGGTGGGCTCATACATATACACTCTCTAGACAATGGGGAAACTCGATCTTCTCTCTTCTTCTTGATCTTCATATTAATAGTATTAGTTAACGAGCCTCTGACGCGTGGTGGGACCAAACTGATAACCTATAGGAAGGAATCTGTCTTCGATGCTCTCTACACTTTCTTGATCTCTCCATGACAGGTCGGAAGGTGGGAAATGTCAAATACTCTTTTCAATCTTCTCTCTACTTTGTGATCTCCATAAGGAGGGATCCAACTTCTACTCTCTAGACAGGAGAACAGTTGTCGATCTTCTCTATACTTTCTTTATTTCCATGACGGGATGATCAATCGTCAATGTACGGTAGATACTCAATAAGCGGAAAAACACTCTACTTTCTTCATCCATAACGGGCCCAGAGAACATGGTTGTGGAAAAAATCAACAGCAGCATGTAAAATTATGTTTGTTAAATAATAATATTGTGTATTTGGTGCGTTGACGCATACCACCCGGGATTGGTAAATAACCGTAATATTTAAAACAATATTTTTATAATATTTTTTTTTATTTGTGGTGGGGTAATCACATACCACCGCATAGTTGTGGACAACATATTGATTGTGTTGTATACTTTTATATTTATTCTGGTTTCATTTGTGAGGGATGTAATTGTTAAAGAAAGTATGCATATGTAATGATATAATGTTGGATGAAGGAGGACTACAAATCGACCCATAACTAACGTTGTTTATATAATGATTATCTTATTCTTTCGATTACTTTATTTTTTTATTATTCTTTTTTCTTTATTATTAGAAGTAAATTATTTTTTCGATTACTTTATTTTTATTATTCTTTTTTTTTATTATTAGAAGTAAATTATGCCGTGGCATCGCCATAAATTAGTACTAATTAAGTGTGTGATGCATTGAGGTGTAAGTGAGTCAATATGTTCAAGAGTAACTCGTGAAAAGCTCGATCACATCAGTAAACACGAGCTTATTGTGAAACTCATTTCAAATCACAAACATATTAGCATACTAACATTATATAGCAATATTTGTACAATAAATTTTCAAGTGTTAAGTAATGAAGTAAATATTTTTAATTTTTGGGAATTGTATTAATTCAGAATGTACTTTATTTTTATTAAATACTGAACAATTAATAAATTTACTTAAAAATATTAATTTAATTCAGTTGTTTGTTGCTCAGCGATCTGAATATCAAATTCTGAGTTTAAAAACTCAATAATAATTGAATTTGATATTAATGATCAACTTGTAAACACGAATACATATTCGATAATATCAGCTGGTTCAACTCTCATGCAAATGAAGCAATCAATCTTAAAGATGCTATCATTTAAACCTGCAGATTTTGCGTAGAAATTAAAGATGGATCATGTTCAATCTTTACACTGTAGTAGTAAATATTACAGCATAGTAACATTTTCAAAAATGTTGATACAGAGCTTCCAGTTCAGCTTGCCAAACTCATACACCTCGCCGATCAAACTCTAACTCGGTCTAATTTCAGGCAAGTTTACTATTTTACACGCACGGAAAAGAAAGGAAAACAAAGAAGAAAAGAAGGTGATACCGCGGAACAAGGCCAATCACGATCGAGAGCCACATATAAACTAAGATAGCAAAGCCCCCCAACAAGATCTAGCAACCAATCACTGCTCCTATTTCCTTTCTTTAGTTCTGAAGTAGTTGAATATATGAAGTCTCAAGCCTCATTTCTCCACTAATTTACCAAAAACCCATTACAACACGACGTTTACTTTAAAACAAGGGATCTGTACCTCCACCTCAGTATGAAAACTCATGGCCTCGGAGTGAGATATACTTCTTGACCCAAATAGCTATATCCTCAGCACATGCCTGGGCTTGAGGGGTCTTGAGAAGCATATCAAGAGTTGCAAATTCATGAACAGCATCCTTATACTCTAAAACAGGTGCATCTACATTAACCTTCCGGAGAGCCTCTGAGTAGGCAATAGCACGATCTCTCATCCAATCATGTTCGGCTACTATTGTGAGTGTTGGAGGCATCTGCTTCAAAGGAGGCCCCTCTCGGCCCGAAGCCAGTGGGTTGGCAGCAGGGTGATCAAGGCTGAACTCCTCCTCCGGGAGGAAAAGCTTCCACGCAAGTACACACATGGCCTTGTCATAGAAATAGGCATTTGCCAGTTTTATTTCTGAATGTGTAGGTACACTCCCAATGAAAAAAGGATACATTAAGACTTGGGCAACAACTTTTACAGGGTCCAAAAGCTTGCCAGCTTCTACAGCTTTCCGTGCCACATATTCGGCAATATTTCCTCCACAACTTACGCCAAGAAGTACACATCTGATATATGGTATAAGTTAGACATGCACGCAGAAATGTTGTAAATTGGATGTAACATGTAATACATCTATGATGCATAATCAGGATAATAGTAAAAAGTGTATTCTGATTCTCATTATCCTTCACCAAACCCTCAACCCAAGCGCCATTCACATATGCCTGTGCAGATATGTACTTATGCATATTTATCTACTCATGAAACTACCAAGTCAAGAGACCAGTAACATCACCAAAATATGATCACATAAGCATAATACATTCTCACAACAGGCATACCATCGTAATAAATTCTCACTTGTTGCAAAATGCAAAGTGCAAAAAAAAAAAGTGCGGGGAGATGGATGGATGGGGGGTGCTGTGATATTCGAGTTGGTGATCAGATGCGTACTTACCATTTTTTTTTTCTTAATGACGAAATTAGAAGATGGAACCACTTGGTTTCCAAATACAGTTTATGCGTATTTTGTTTGTGCTCTCTTAAATGGTTTATTTTAACGAAACAATTGGTTAAATCAGGTATTAGCTTGGAAAGCTGCCATACAAAAGGGATCCACTCCCATGGATTCAGCCAAGTCAGATCAAGGTAGTAATTTCTTTACCTTTACAGCATCCTGAATGCAAGCAAGCAACTGAGACGACATGCCATGACATTAAGTCTTAATGCGGAACATCCATTTCAAGGGGCTGTAAGATCAATTGACCACACCTTTATAGATCAAGTTTAATGTTACGTTCAAATCGAAGACACTATAACCCAGACACGCATTAAATACTTCAGCATATACTTCCATAAATAGAAGCAAGATCCTCTTTCTTTTTTTCCAATTTAGAACCTGTTAATCAATATAAACATCCGCATAGATGCAGGATCACGTGTTCAAGATAAACTTCCACAAACGCACAAGAAAGTGCATTCAACTCATTAGGCCCGTTGATAAAACACTTAATCTGACACCAAGATAATCTTAAAATTCAAACTAAGGGCTTAAATAAAATCAACAAAAACCAGCTACATAAAACACCAACCTAGAATTTTAAGAGCTAATTTATAATTGCAGACCACATTCTAACCCCAACACGCGATTCTATTACAGCTTGTACTTGAGTAGGTAGAAGCAAGATCCTCTTTTTTTCCAATTTTGAATTATGTAAGTTATGCAAACATCCTCACAGATATTTGAATAGAGATTGGTGTAGATTTACATCTAGAATCAATTTAATGATATATTTTACGACCTTACTTGAACAGGATCTGTTCTATAGGATCGTACCTCTGCATCCTTGATTTCTAAGGAGACAGAAAACCAAGCCTAGTGGATGAACTATGGTTGCTCGTCCAGAGCGTGATTAACAGCTCCGTTGGCTCAATGAGCCACTCGGTGCAGTAGAGGATCGTTCTCGGCTCAGCTAAGGCTAGCCGGGTGGTCTTGCAGCTGTCTGATAGGCTCTCCTCCCCAATTTTTAAAAAAGAAAATAAGAATAAAGTATCACTAGTTCAACTCAACCTTGGTGAAGATTATGCATGTCAAAAAGTGCAAGAAAGTGCGTTAAGCAACTCATAAATTGAAAACATAGATCATCCACAACAGAAAAAGTACGAAACAATTAACAGGAAATTAACAAAACCAGCAGCATAAATGATCGCCACTCTCCACTCTCGTGAAGTAGAACAAAGTTATAAGTTCTTCAGGTAAGTAATTACAGTTACACAACATAGATATGCCAGGAAATCCACTTCAAGGGCATAAGAACTACTTACCACACCTCACCGTTGCATCACAATTCACGACCTTTTTAATTATAACCCTAAGGCACGATTATTACTTAAGCTTATACTTAAGTAAGTGGAAGCAAGATCCTACTTTTAAATCATTTCCTTAAATAAAGCTCATTGATCAAGAACATAATATATCAACAACCGATAAAAATACTAAAACTTCAACTCTACGACCAAAAACCAGCAACAAAAAACACCAACCTCGAAGGATCACCATGAGCAGCCAACCAGGGCTCAACCAACGAAGCTCCAAATGCATCCGCAATATGTAAGTTCCCTTCCGACCTCCTCAAATTCGCCCCTCCTCCCTTCGAAAGCCCCACGGACTTGCTACACTCCGCCAAGTTCACCTGCTTCGCCAACCAATGCAGCACCTTCAACCCATCCTCAAACGCCCCGGGATACTTATTCTCCGGTGCAAGCCTATACCCGACTGCCAACACAATCACATCACACAATTTCGCAATCCTCCGACAAAAGTAATCATTCGCCACCGAATCATTACTCCCACTCACAAACCCCCCTCCATGAAACTGCAACATCACCGGCAACCTCCTGCAGCCACTACCCACCGGCTTATACCCCCTATACGCCCCCGTATCCAATTTCAAGCTCGCATCGTCATAACTACTCCTCCTATTGTTCCTATCCCCACCATTTTCAACAGCAGGCTTCGGTTTCGCGATACTATGACGACGGATTAGCGACTGATTCTGATCGGATCGAGCTAGGGCTGGGGTTTCAGGCAAACGGAGACAAGTATCCGGCAGAAAAATTCGAACCGAGAGAGAGGTTAACGGATCTACGTGCACATCCTTGGTGGCGACACCGTCGGTGAAGGACGGATTAGCGGCGGCGGAGGTCTCCTCGTCGGGCCGTGAAGTGACCCCGAAAGATCCGGCAACGGCGTCGTTTTCTTGAGGCTGTATCAATCGGGTCTGTAAGCGATGCTTGAGCATGAATTTGAAGAAAACGCTGTACAATTTGACGCCTATGCTTGGCATTTTGCCCTATTGAAGATTGGATAAAACCATAAATGATGAAAATGGAAATGAATTGAAATCACATTGAGCTGAAAAGGGGTTTTTGGAGTGGCGAGGAGGAGACAGAAAGTGTAGTTCTTTTTGGTGTTTGATGAAATCAAATCAAACTGGAATTGGATTTGGGAAATTGAGATGGATTTGATGAAGAAGAAGATGATGAAGGTTTTGTTTTTGTTCTTCTTCTTCCTTTTCTTTTTTTCGCTTTTTTGATTTTTTTTGGTTTTTGTTTTGTTTTGTTGTTACAGGTGAGTGTATGTTCTGTCTTTTATAAGGTTCTGTGCCATGTGAAGCTAGTAAAGTGGAGTCAGTTATATAAAAAAAGAAATACTTGATGTATCCTTTTTCATAATCTTATTCAATTATAAAGTATTACAATGTCGTAAACTATTACATTTAAAAATCTATGAAAAATCATTACATGATCGAAATCAAACACATGAAAGATGATATTTGAGTCTTACCACTATCAAAATTAAGTGGTTAAATTTCTCATCATTTTCTAGGAGCAGAAAAGAATTCATTTAATCAAGAATGTGACGGTACATGCTTATGTGTTCCTGATGTGGTGCAATTAGAACGATGTATTACTTTTATCATTTATTACAATATTTAACAATTAAGATGGACAAAAATCTCATCTTTTAAGAGAAAAATAAAAGTCTAAAACGATACGCTGCACAAGAGGGAAAAATCTAAAAGTTGACAATCAACCTGATAATTGCTCCCCTTCTTCGCTAAATGGTTTGTTACAAAGTTTATTATTCGATAGACAAAAGATACATTCACCATCCGACTTGACGGCATGATATGTTGATTTCACTGATTAGCCCCGTTACTTAACCACCAATTCTTGATACTCATTTTACACAAATTTACCCTCATTGACAAATAATTATTTCGTGATTCTTTTAATCCATAGCATTTATCGTAATCTACGCCTCTTTTATTTTCTCATGTTCTTTTGGTTTTTCTTTTTTCGAGATTGGTTATTTTCTCATGTTCTTTTGGTTTTTCTTTTTTTGAGATTGGCAAAAACGATTATGTATAGAATCTATATAAGGGAAATATATATGTTGTCCCGGCATGTGTCATCAAGGATGCGTGAAACCAAATTTGATTTGTTACATATTAAAACACCTTAAATTGAAGTGCAAATAAAGATCATGGGTAGCTTCTCTTTGATAGAAGGCATTACCTTTTTCTCCTTTTCGAAAGAAAGCATACAAAAAAGGGCCATTCCACTCTACATTTTCAAGCTTCCAATAGTTCATACAGTTGTAAGATGAACAAAAGAATTACAAATGACCATTCCCAAAGTCATTTTGAGATTTAAGCAAGGTCTCAAATCTCAACAAGTTAAATCACAAGGGTCGCAAAAGGAAGGAATTCTTGCATAAATCTTTGATAAAAGATTCAAGTACATAAATCCAACCACTTTCTTTCTCTTGGTAAGTACACAAGCTGAATGCCAGTTCAAAAAAAAAAAGAAACCTTTAAACAGGACAGAAACTCAAACTGATTCAACATAATCCAAGAACTAACAACTTGAAAAATGGAAAAGAAAAAGAAAAACGTCATTTTTGCAGTAACAAATTTTCTCCATGTAACATTGAATGAAGAACCTAAACTCTTCTGTAGTTGATAGCCAGCCAAGTTCTATATATACAGTCCGCATTTCAAAAACAAAAACAAATAGAGCGAAAAGCAGAAGCGCGAGAAGATTAGCAATCAAGAAAGTATGCAATACCTTTCACACTTCAAAATCTTCAAGCCCTGTGATATAACCCCCTTTCATGGCCAGGAGAACAGCTCAGCAAGTCAAGCCACATATACGAACTATTCCGACTTTATCAGCCAGATTGTGTATTAGCACTCATTGATTTCTCTGCTGCCATTTCCTCTAACCGTTTCCAAGTTGATTCGCGTTTGGACTTATTTTCATCTTCTCTTGCTTCGTCTTCTTGGTACTTGGTTAAACACTCCTCGAAGAGCTCCGGATCTGCATCAGAGAAGATTTTGCGGACGTTCACTGTTAAGCTTTGAACAGCTTGGTTCCAGTGGGTTCTTGCATTCTTTTCTAGAGCTGGAAAGATGATAGGGAGTATGACTTTACGGTTCTGTTTGATCAGGTTCTCAATATGGTCGTTGTTCCAAAGAAATAGAGCTCTTTCTGCTACCTGTAGGCACAAGAACATTCATAAGAGTAGCCATGCAACAAAGGAAATCTCCTTTTTTTTCCAAAGTGCCAATAATTTGAAGGTACTTTACATCTTTTTGCCTCCTCATGTTAGTTATACAAAAAAAAACACCCACTATCAAAATTAATATACACATTCCCATGAAAATTGCATATGCATTGCCATATCTCCCTTTCCGCTGATATAAGAACCATATATCTGCTTCCAGTCAAAAGATTACAAATGTAACCCCTCGTGGGAATTAACATAATTATCCATGCCGTATGCATCTTCTAGCAAGATTACAAAACACCAGGACCTTGGGTGCATATATATTCTAAAAATATCGGTGAGCTAATTCAATGAAGAAGATCCTATGGTCAAGCTTCAATCTTCACAGTAGAATATCCGAATAGTATTAGATGGAAATACAGCTTTAGATGGCATATTCATAATTGCACCCAAGATTCATAGTTATAGAGAGTTCGCAAGAGGATATTAGGCTACTTGAGGAGGCCATTGGATGTGTAAAAAATATCAAGTAAAGCAAGAGAAAGACAACCTCATATGCCAAATTTTCATGTACAGTACAGTAAATTAAATCAGGATGAACTTGAAGCTGTGTCCAGTAACTGAAAATTTATAATATAGCACGTGTTCAGCCTTCAATCATGTTGTCGCTAATTACGTCCTCCTTTACAAATTATAGTGGTGCTAGCCAGCTATTGCTGGGAATTAAAATGCTCTAAGCTTCTAAGGAATAAGAGGTGATCAGGACTAAATTAATACACGACCAGACGGACTTGAAGATGTATCGTGTAGCACTGATAAACTATAATCAGATAGAGTAGGACTTCTGTAAGACAGTCTAACATAAGATGGGTAAAAATTACACTACACAAAAATAGATACTATTTAGACATGCATTTCAACCCGCCTAATGGCTTACACAAGTGTTTGCCAATCAAGATAACATATAGAAGATAATCACCAGCAAGAATAAAAGGGCAAGTGACAGCTTGTCAAGGTGCCAACCTGAAAGTGTGAACTGCTGAGGCAACGAGCAATCTGGCGGAACAAAGGAACCATGCAACGCTGAAACTCTGGAGCCTGAGTCGCTTCCAACACTTCCTCTAGCTCTCCTAGAAACATTACCTCTTTCGAACTGTTTGTTATGGGCCAATACTTCATCAATCCCCTTATGACAGTGTCAGCAAGTTTACAATCTTTCTCCACAAATTGAGTTATGCAATAAGAAAGCTGCTGGTGGTACACAGGTATGCACTTTGGTTTGTGAAGCGGAATGAGTGCTCGAACAAGAAAAAGCTTGTGCTCCTCCTTCAATGGCAAAGCAAATCCATTAATAATGCTGCCCAAGATTTCCAACAGCTCAGCAATCCCATTATGTTTCTCAGTTTCGAAAACAAAACGGTAGAAAATGTAATTGATCGACTTTCTGATGAATGGACGATGCACCATGAACTTTCCATATATACGATGCAAGACAGTCTTCAAGTACTCCCTTTCTCTGGGATCCTCCGAATCAAAGAGATCCAATAACCTTAGAACAAACGAGTGGTCAATGTATCGCTTTGCCAGCTTGGCGTCCGTTTCTGGTGAAGCCACGAACCTTAGAAGGAATTCATACACGATTTGCAAGTGGGGCCATGCAGGGTCCATTAAAGGCTCCTCTTCGTCTAAATCAAAGGCTTCTAAGGCTCTATTCTCGCGAGGCTGGGTTGAAAGTGTCCGGAACAAATTTACAGATATCATCCTTACAATTTCTTGCACGGCAGTTTCATTAAATTTCCCGTTTGCCGAAGTTATGTAATCAACAAGCTCCACCAATGTCTGCCGCTTCACGTCTTTTTCTTTCAGATTCTTTGCAGGGTCACTGAAGTCGAATAGCACACAGCACAAGTTCAATTTTTTTATGAACAAGATTTGCTTGTCTGCATTTGGGACATCTCTAAAACTCGGAAGTGCCTCGTAAGGCACTGGTCCAGCATTCCCGTTTACCTTTGCATTCAAGGGATCATGAATCTTGTTTCCATGAGCTAAACCAGTGTTCTGATTTGAATTGGCCGTAGCATTTGAACCACTTGATCGAGAACCAGCAACATAATTGCTCCTTGAAGTATTCGACGAGATAGAAGGTGCTCCACCCTCACGAGCATCCGATCCCTTGCCTTGTTTCCTTGGGAGCTTGTTCAGAATATTTTTTATCATTGCTAATCAACCACTATTTCCAATCTTCTTCAAGTAAAACTCGACCACAGACAAGGAAACCAACAACTAAACCAGAAAGCACAGCCTCAATGGTAAACAATGTGCATCAAATGTGACACGACGATGACAACGGGATCAGTTTCAACCATTATAATGTACAGTTTCAATACCGATTAGCCCCTTTCCGGTCTTTTTCAACGTACCATTCCTCTCAACACCTGAACAAGTATAATCTATTAACAGCAATCAAGTAAGCAAGGAAAACAGAAACATAGAAAAGTTAATCAGACAAGTTGGTATTCACTCAACTTCATCAAGAATCAAAGTAACCTCTAAAATAAAGACAAACTCCTAACACATTTTCAACGTCATGTCACTATCATACAGTTTTACCAGATGCAGAAAGCAAGTTCAGTTCATTACAAGACCAAATAGGCAAAAATCTTACCACAAGAATAGCTTATGAAGGATCCACAGATTTGACCAATACACACCTAAACACCTCAAAATAGACTTAAAAAGCAAGATGCAAAAGATTTACACTAGTTACCTTGAACTAATCAAAGACTCATCCTTTGTC
Organism: Plantago elongata; assembly: GCA_036897095.1. NCBI lineage: Eukaryota > Viridiplantae > Streptophyta > Magnoliopsida > Lamiales > Plantaginaceae > Plantago > Plantago elongata. The sequence continues at coordinate 966 of JAYMSP010000721.1, read as the reverse complement.
ACCCAAGCTTCAAGATCTGGATGCGATCTAAAAAACCCAGAAACCCAACTAGCTAAAGAAGCATATACACACCGCTAAAGCTCAAAGCTTTGCAGAAATTAGGGGTCATTGATGAGTAAATTAAGTAGAGAAAGCAAAAGAAAAGTGGAAAAAGATTGAGGCTTTGTGATGAGTTTCGTGAGCTGGGTCAGTGATTGATAATTTGAAATCAAGAGAGAGAGTAATGTAACGGGGTTAAGAGTGGAGAAAGAAAAAGAAACAAAAATTTCTGGTTGTAGCTATTTGGTGATGATGATGATGATGTGTTTGTGTTTTTGAGTGTTTCATGAATTATTATTATTGTTTTTATCATTTCTTGCCATTCATTTTCTCACTTTAAAGAGCTTTTTGCTCTCTTCTTATCATAATAAGCTAGTATTTTTGAATTTTGAGCTTTGGTTTATTTATTTCTCTCTAATTAATTTTCACTTTTCAACTTTTAAGGACTTGTTCAATAGTTAACATGGTCCGTCGTACATGGCAATCGTCTCTCATAGTATTTACCTAAAATATTTTAATTATCTTTTTCTGAAAAATAAAACTACATACAAATTTGTATTATATTTTCTAGTGAATTAAGTTATCAACTTGTTATATACCTGACACGGCATATATTTTGTTGTTATACTCTGAGCGACAACATTGTTAATTGGACAAAATTAAATTTAAATCACCTGGTCAGCTTACCCACCTGTCATTCAGTTGTTATTGGTTGGTCCTTCGACACATAATTCACGGAAAGAGAAAAGGGCCATATAATGTAACCGTTAAAAACCTCAGAAATAAATGTTTGGTCGTTGATATTACATAAATCATTTAGGTGTTATAGAATTCACAAAAAATTGATATATATACTCAGATATAGATACATAGCAAGTTTTGAAGAATGTATCTCAATAGTAGGAAGTGTACATGATACTTTGCTAC